>PITA01002886.1:0-107259 GCA_004023965.1 Spilogale gracilis
AAAGGTGGGTTTTCCAACTGGACTCTTGTTAAAGAACAGTAGAGCTGAGGACTGAATCGGGAGTGGGCTCAGGCTGACACTGAATTAATGCTTTTCTGGAAGCCAAAAAGCTTCTGGAACTTTTTGTCGTAGCCAGGGTATTTCCATAGAGCTGAAAACCAACCCTTCCCTTCCTCATCCCTGTTCCCCCTTGCTTTTCTTCACTCCCACTCCCCCAAATCTGTGGCATTCTCACAGAGCTCTCTGTGGGACTGAAGCAACACAAGAGTCTGGGGAAGCCTCCCACTGCTTGGCTAGGTTCTAGTTGTTGCATTTGGCCCTATAGAATATCATAGCAAGATTAAAAGCAGATTGTATGACAGCAAAATGACTAAACCTTTTCTCATAAAAGATAATTTAAAAAAAAGCATGGGGAAGACTGCATTGCCTGTAAGAAGAATTGTTACATTAAAGCGTATTTTGAATTTAATATTGCTTATTGCTCAGAAAAACTGTGGTTATTAGCATGCACTTGGGATGGAAGGTGAAATACACTTATGGCTGATGATCTCTTCCTTTTACAGACTCTGCAACCCACCACAAGTGCATTCACACGCATCGTCGCATGTAATCCTTGCAAGTGACCTGTGAGTTCAGCAGGACTCATCACCATTCTACAGACAGGAATCTCCGAGGCAGAGACCTTGCTAAGGTCCAAAACCTGTGAATGGAGACTCCAATTCTGATCCGATTTCTGTAGCTCTTCCATACACACAGCCCTGATCAGGAGCATTGTCATACAAATGGTTGCTTTTCTAGTCACTTCCTAGAATTCTTTACACCCTAGAGAAGCCAAAGGCTGGGCCTATTGTAATTTACAATGTCAGAGCCTTCTTTTGTCACAGAATTTTCAGGGCGCGGTGGATGAGCTGGGGAGCCTTGTTTGCCACATTGAATGCTCCCCACTGCTGCTCCCCAGTAATCTTTGTCTGGCAAAGACTGGAGTACAGGTCATTCCGCATTCATAGTTACATCCCACTCTTAAGCCAGGAACTTAAATAATGGAAATGAGTTATGTGATTCAATTATACTATTCAGTTAAACGTAAGTAATTATAGTCATCTTTGCCCTTTGTAATCTTCTTAACCTTTTGGTATTTCCTGACTCTGACATACTTTGGTGTGATTATATCTATCAGCTGGGATGATGACTAATTCCCTTGAGCTATTTTCTGTTTGCCTGTTCTTATTTGTGATGGGGAACTATCTCTTTGTAGATCTGTACCAAAAAGACCAATTATTATTCCTTTTCTAGATGTAGCTTCACACAGTGCCTGGAACATAGTGCCCAATAAATGGGGAGTTACAATCAGTACAAATCAAGGTACGCTCAGGAACCGCTGCAGGGGTGATTCCTGGAGCCCAGTTGCACAGAACAGCTTGGGAAAGTTTTTCGAAAGTAGCCACAGGAGAAATCCAAGAACGGCAGCCAGAGAAATGGTGTGCCATCCCATCTTTCTTTCTGTGCCTCATTTCTTCAGTCCTTCAGTGAGAGAGGCAGATGAGGGTTACTCAGAATTAACGTTGACTTTAGAAATACCAAAGTTGGGAATAATAATGTGAACATGCTTGCTTGGTTGCAGGAGTCTGGACAGTCTTCCACTCCTCATCTGATATTGATAAAACCCTTCCTCCTGAAGCACCATTCCAAGCCGGCTCTGCTGGTGTTAGCCCCTCTCAACTTCAGGGCAAAGAACTTTCCCCAGAGCTCCGCGTCACCCACTTGGGCCTGAGCCGTCTGGACCAAACGTGGCAGAAAACTGAACAGCTCATTCCAGTGAGCAGGTAAGGAGTGGAGTCACTCTTGAGTGTCTAATAAGTTGTAACTCCACAACTTCCATTATGTGTGTCCAGCTTTTCATTTGGAACCCATTTCCCCCATCTTGATATTACCTAGAGATTCCCATGGCTATGCTTCTTTCATCAGAATAGATAGTACTAGGCCAGCCTGAACCTGCACCGTTACATTTTAAGGGCAGGGCAATAGGGTCAATTCCCTAAGGGTGCAAAAAGTAAGGTGGGACATGCTCCAAGTTCTAGACAATTGATTTTTTTCACAATTTGTATCCAATGAGCATATGTTTGTTATTGTCCTTTAATACACATTATAGTTTAATACACTTGTGTAATACACATTTCAATCTTACTATCTTTTAATACACGTCCCATGAAAACATGGGGTTTAATTTTGTGGACTCCTAGATCTACAGTTGGACCTTAAATTTGCAGCAGTTCAAAATCATTTGAGCTGGGCTTAGGTCTCAAGTTCGAGTCACCAGCCCCTGTGATACCAGACATTGCTGCATTTACACGGAGCTTCAAAACAGTGATGGCATCAGGAAGGCAAGCATGAAGATATCAGATCACTTAGAGGTTTGGTTTTTTTTTAGATTTTATTTATTTATTTATTTGACACAGAGGGGGATCACAAGTAGGCAGAGAGGCAGGCAGAGAGAGAGGGGGAAGCAGGTTCCCTGCTGAGCAGATAGCCTGACGTGGACCTCGATCTCAGGACCCTGAGATTATGACCTGAGCCGAAGGCAGAGGCTTTAACCCACTGAGCCATCCAGGTGCCCCACTTAGAGCTTTTATCCTTGCTTAATATTTTAAACAGTAAAGCAGTGTGAACTGTGAGATTCATTACTGTAATAGACATAATAGACCCGTGGGTGCTTATGAGTTTCTCTTTTTCCAAAAAAATATGCTAATGTAAATTAGAAAATATTAATACATTCATTTTCCCCTTTTATATACTTTCACATATTATGATGATTTTTACAGGCATAATTATACACAGGTAGTTCAACAACAGAACATTTCTCCTGTCTTTGCTTCCTTTCTGGCCATCGTTATTGTGCCATCTGTTATTTTGTGGTTACTACTAAAAATAATTTTTTGGTATTGAGGAGAGTGAGGGTGTTAAAAAAATGATCTAGTCGCTTTGTCAAATACTTAACCTACAGCACTGAGTCTCAGTTCACTGTGCTTCCTAAGCGCTAGGACTCGGGTTGCGGGCCATCCTTTCCCCCAGAGGACCCACTCTGTCCTCTATCTTACTTGGTCTTTTTATTCTTAGTTTATTTCTCTGCCGGGATACCAGCATGCCTTGTACCAGACCCACCGGGGTTTTGACACTCAAAATGTCAATGGCCACATCTTCACAGCAAACATCCAGATAAAAAGAAAATTCCAGTTAATCATGAAGATCTTCTGTTTACTCAAAGGCGGCCATCTGGTTGATTGAGCACTTTTCTCAGTGTAACCCTATGCTCACTGTCGGTATGGCACACTTTTATCTTCCAAATACCAGGCGGTAGCAGTCACGTAAGTGTTACTCTTAACAGTGAGTAAGAATGGGCAATGGTGGCAAAAATGAGTCCCTGTACCGAATGGTCTTCTCATTGGCCATGACCACAGGATCCTATTTGAACTTTGTTTTGCCACTACTGGTTCTCAGGATAACTTGATTATAACGGGGGCCCCATGTGGCTCCCGTTTAAGGTCGTTTAAAGAAAGAGTTGCTTAACAGAAAGATAAAACTAGAAACGAGTTCATGTTTAACTTATGCCTGGAGAGACCGCAGAAGGACGGAAGAAAAGACACACTTAAGGTATGCCAGATTCTCTTCAAAGTCTTGTCTTCTTATTTCAGCCACTCTTGGGTGCTTGGCAGAAAGGGGCAGGTCCTTCACCATCTCTCTCCCTTCTCACTCTGGACTCCTGACTAGAAAAATAACCACAACCAACCAGCAAGCAACAACCCTCCCCCAGCCAGCTGGGCCAGCCCTTCTCCTGGGTTTCCTGGCTCATCCATTGCTTCTCTCCAGCTCTTGGTGCATTTCCCTCATTCCACAATACAGAAGCATGGAGCTGGATGATCGAAGAGCTCCCCTCTTTTTATGCCTGGAGGAAAGAAGGGAATGCACTGAACATTCACATGAATGGCTGTGTCTCGTAAAGCCTCCAAGATGTCTTGCTATGGGAATGACATCTACACGATTGTTATACTTGCTATCGTGCTATGCAAACAATAGATTTACTTCTTGCCCCTTGGCACTGCTACCGTACCCAAGGGAAAACTTCCATTTGGACGTCGTGCACGGATCAGAAACCATCAAAGGGCACTGGGAAACTCGAAGTTTGTAGACTGATGGCAGACCAAGAGGCCTTAACAAGCTCCTTGATTCAAGTCTAACTCAGCCTGAAGTCATTCCCATTGAGCGATCGGTCAGAGAGCAGTGTGAGGAGTTGCTCTCCGTTCCATCACTGGTGGTCAGCTGTCCATGACCAATGGTCCCCGCTGTCTGACCAGGAAGTGTCGTCCTCGGAGCCGGGTCAGAACGCCTGTTGTACTCCTCTTCTGAATATGAGCTCAGGTAGCACTTGGTGTTGGGGGGGAAAGTTTGGGAGAGGAAAGGACATTTGGAAAGGTGAAATAACCGTTGGCTAGTGCTTAATTCTTTTGCCTCAGGGGACCAGAAAAACAAGCTGAACCAGTGTCAAAATCCCAGAAGTGTGTGAAGCTGCATGTTAATGGCCCCGGCTGAGTGTAATAAATTGCGAGAGCGGGGCTTTTCCAGCTTGCAACAGAGGGAAAGTGGCACTTGCACAGCCTCCTGATTCTTCTGAGCTGGAGAACGTTTCAAGCAGGCTAAGGAAATACACAGCTGCACTTTCTGCAAGGCTGACCTTTCCCAAAGGGTGTCCGGTGTCATGTCTGGAGACGTTTAATCTTAGTTGCTGTGATGGCTTTTTGATCAGTGAACTTTTCCTGTTTCCTCGTCTCCGATTCCATGACCCAGTTTACTAGTTCACTTCCTCTTGTACACCCACCCCGTCAAATACAGTTTCAGATGACTGGCATGTCGTCTTGATCAAAGCTAAGGAGAATTTTATGTTTGCTGTTTCCTGGTTCCAAGTCAATGGGGGTGATTTTTAGGAGAGACTAGAGAAAAGGCCAGATATACAATTCTTTCCTTACTTCGAGACTGGGATGCGAACTGTGGATCTCAGGAGGTCCCAACGTGGAAGTTATTAAAGGAGTATGAACTTGAATATAAAACCCAAGACCAACCAACACGACCTAGTCCAGAGTTCGCATAGTCTTTCTGGAAGCGGAGCATCACCCACTAACTTACTTCTGTAAAAATCAAATAAAAGGTGGGGTCCATTTTCCCAGCATTTCCCTATTTGAATTTTCTCCAGAGTCAGCAACTTGCAAAGCCTTTATGATCCCTGAGTTAGAAGGACCCGGGGGCTACAGTCATGCTCTCAAGAAAATCTCCCAGGTCAATAACCTTTTATTTCTGACCTTTTTAACCAGCTCTAGTGGTCCATGAAAACCTAAATGCCACTCCTTTCAGATTCCTGGGAAGCTTCAACTCTCTTGAATCCAATTCTCTGGGGGAGTTTACCCCCTATGCTCAGGTCATTGATCTTGCAATAAGAACCTCAGGTCATTTGTGCCAGTCCTTCCTCGAGGCGAGGGTAACGTCTGCTCGCCAGGGGCAGGATGATGTCACTAGACAGCTAGAGTCCTCCCCAGAGCCAGGAAGCTGTCAGTCCTAAGGTCAGGGAGACTTGGATAAGCATTATTAATAGGGACGGGGACTGTCATGCGGGAGGAAAAGTTTGAAAGACTAATTAATACGGTATGTTGCTTCTCACGCTGATACTTACTAGAGAGCCCGTGGGCAACACTTGGGTCTTAAAATAAGACCCATCATCCCCTATGCTTCTGATGTCCACATGTTCTGACCTGGAAGGGATTTAGACAGAAACATCAGGGGTATGACAATTGTGTGAAATGTTATGAAATATTTGAGACAATTTGAAGTTGCAGCACAGGTCCGACCGGTGAAAAAACAACATGGCCAGGACTGGGGCAACTGGTCCACTCCTCTTTAAGGGAAGCTGAAGGCCTACCCTAAGTGGGAAGTCATCTCCACAAGAGTTGGCAAAATGACCAGGCCTGTCATTTTTAGGGAATAAAGATCCTTTTCCAATTAGGAAATTGACATTTTTACTCAAGCAATTCCAAGCCCTTGATGGGGAGTCAACCTACCTGAATTCTCTCCCTTTCAACCCTTTAGCTGGCTGATCTTGGGCTCTGAAATTTCTCTATCACAATTTCTGTATCTGTGCAATGGGAATGCTATTATCTGCCTGTCTACTCTATAGGGTTGTTGAATCAACAAAAATGATGTTAAGTTGCTTCGGAAATAAGGAAAGCAATTATGCCCTATGTGTCCATAGACTTTATTCAGATTTTTCTTGATGACTTTCTAGGGAAATGAGTTTCAAAAGTATGCTACTCCCCATAGAACTGGTGCTTCTTCGCCTCTGCTTTCTTTCTTTCTTTTTTTGTTTTGTTTGTTTGCCTTTTTAGCAAGGGTGAGAGAAAGGGGAGAGGGAGGGACAGAGTGAGAGGGAGAAAATCTTTCTTTCTTTCTTCTTTCTTTCTTTCTTTCTTTCTTTCTTTCTTTCTTTCTTTCTTTCTTTCTTTCTTTCTTTCTAGGGATTTGATTTATTCATTTGACACAGAGAGAGAGAGAGACAGTGAGAGAGGGAACACAGCAGGGGGAGTGAGAGAGGGAGAAGCAGGATCCCTGCCAAGCAGGGAGCCCGATAGGACTCCAGGATCATGACCTGAGCCAAAGGCACATGCTTTACGACTGAGCCACCCAAGCACCCGAGAGTAAGAACATCTTTTTTTTTTTTTTTCTTTTAATTTTATTTATTTGACAGAGAGAAACACAGTGAGAGAGGGAAAACAAGCAGGGGGAGTGAGAGAAGGAGAAGCAGGCTTCCTGCCAAGCAGGGAGCCTGATGTGGGACTCGATCCGGGGTCTCCGGGATCATGCCCTGAGCCGAAGGCAGTTGCTTAACCAACTGAGCCACCCAGGTGTCCCACCGAGAGTAAGAACATCTTAAGCAGGCTCTACATGCTGTGTGGAGCCTAATACGGAGCTCGATCTCACAGCCCTGAGATCACGACCTGAGTTGAAACCAAGAGTCTGACGTTTAACCGACTGAGCCACCCAAGTGCACCCCTACTTTCTTTTTTTGGAGGGGACTTAGCAAGGCTTAAGTTTGTGTCTTTGAAACTTGGGTGTGAACTCAATACAGAGTGTCTCCTTAACACTTTATTTACCAAAAACAGTTACCTTTGAAAATATATGAGATTTTGCTGCTGAATGGCTGAAAAATAAGCTCATCGATATAAATGTTATAACCTAACAGCAGTTCACTCTGTGTTTACAGCTTTAATCATCCTTTATTGTATTCCACAGCAGGACAGTGAATGAACAGTTTAGATTTTATGAAAACCTTATGTGAATTGCGCATCTTCCCTACTGCATACTGGCTTCCCTCCTGTGTGAGATGGGCCTTCAGCTTCTTACTTCCACTTTATAAACATAAGACAACTGGAAAATGATTCAGCGAGGCATTGTTAGTGGGAGAACAGTGATTTGGGTTGAATCACTGCTGGGTTTGGTGAATTAATCTTTGTCTACATGGTGGGTAGATTCAAATTTAGTAAATGATTTGTGGGTTCTCAACAGGTGATGGGTTATCTTTAATTTGACCAGATGGTTAAACTTGATTTCATTAAACTATGTGATCCTACCATCTCCGGAGATCTTTGCCTCAGGCTTTTCTCCTATGCCAAACAAAATGGTCTTTTTGTTGTTGAAAGGGCTGGTAAATGATGGAAAAGTCAGTGTCTATACTTTTTTTTCTTTTCATTCAGTTGAGATGATATATTTCATTAAATTTCATTAGATAACTCCTTAAAAAATAAATTTTGTATTTAAATACACCAATGATGCCTGAATATGTTTTGGTTGTTAAACTCTAATGATATAGAAAAATCAAAGCATTCTTGACAAATTATGCCATTCCACTTTCTCCAATGAACCAGACTGCCTTTCCCCCTTTTCTCCACAGTTACATTTATATGTACATGTAGAAAAATACACTTGTTTTTGTTTGGTGTATGTATGTACATACACAAATGGGGTTACTTTTGCTCAGTAACTTATTTCCTCCCCCGCACTTAATATGTTTTAGACATCTTTCCAAGTCACTACAGGAAAGTCTGTGTCATTTTTTTTCTTTTTTTTAAAAAAGATTTTATTTATTTATTTGACAGAGAGAAACACAGCCAGAGAGGGAACACAAGCAGGAGGAGTGAGAGAGGGAGAAGCAGGCTTCCCGCCGAGCAGGGAGCCTGATGTGGGGCTCGATCCTGGATCTCCAGGATCATGACCTGAGCCAAAAGCAGTTGCTTAACCAACTGAGCCACCCAGGCGCCCCTGTGTCATTTTTTTAAACTACTGGATGGTATTCTAAAATATGAGTGTATAACAGTTTATTGTAATTTACTCAGACTTCTTGCAATTTTTTAATCATTAGAAACAATACTACATCTTGCCATTTGCAATGATGAGGATGAAACTAGAGGGTGTCATGCTAAGCGAAATATGTCAGCCCGAGAAAGACAAATACCACATGATTTCACTCATATGTGGAATTTAAGAAACAAAACAACGAACATAGGGGGAAAATGTGAAAAAAAAGGCAAACCAAGAAACAGATTTTTAACTACAGAGAACAAACTCATGGTTACCAGAGGGGAGGGGGTGGGAGGACCGGTGAAATAAGTGGTGCGGGGATGAGGGAGGACACTGGCTTTGATGAGCACCTGCTGTAAGGAAGTGATGAATTGTTACATTCTATACCTGAAACTAATATCACACTGTATGTTAACTACTTGGAATTGAAAATAAAAACTTGAAAACAAAAAAAGAAACAATACTACCATGAATATCCTTATGCATGCCAAATTTGTAAGTGGAATTTTTGGATAGAAGGATATAAAGGATATAAAGAGACCAAGGGGAAAGTAGTAATAAGTTACATATTTGCTGGGCTGATGACTATTTTGTTTATGATAAAAGAGATTCTGGTTTCCGTTTCTGTTTTCATAATCATCTCCTTCAGAGTCCCCTTTGGGCCTATCCTTGTGCTCATCTGCACCTGAAGGATACGTCACTACTTCAAGTAATTTTATCCCAGGAGCATATGGGTTACAGGGTCTTGGATGCTTAACAGCAAAGACACTAAACAACATACAGAGATAGCCAAATGAATAGTTCCTCTGGAAACAAAGCTCCTTTGAATAAAATTACTTTGGACTTGGAGAAAGCCAGAGAATGCTTTGCTCTCTCTGGACTTGAAAGGGCTGCTAAATGATGTTGGCAGAGGTGGCCGGGGACCAGGCAATGGTGGGTCCCGGTTAGGGGTGCTCTTCCCAGGAGCCTATCTGGACGAAGCGATGGCAGGCAGGACCACACTCCTGTGAGGCATGGAGATTCTACTCAGAGGACGGGCTTGTTTTTCTCTTTGTTTAATTGAGTTATTCTTGACATGTAACATTGTATTAGTTTCAGGTGCACACCATCATGATTCCGTATTTGTAGATATTATGAAATGATCACATCTGTCACCCTACTTACATACTTTCTTTATTCCCATGATGAGAACTTTTATGATCTGCTGTCTTAACAACTTTCAAAGAAGCTAGAGTATTCTTAACTACAGTCTTCCTGCTGTAGTTATGTACATTACATCCCTAAGACTTGTTTGTTTTGATAACTGGAAGCTTGCTCCTTTGGACCCTCCTTACCCCTTTTGTCCATCTCCACACCCCCTGGCTCCGGTGACCTCCCATCTATTCTCTGTGCTCAGCTGTTGTATTTTAAGATTCTGACCGTAAGTGAGAGAAGACAGTTTCCTATGGCCTGCAGCCCATTGGCGAGACACCAGGTCTCCTGTTCATTAGCCAAGCGGTGGGCTGCAAGGTCATGGGCGTCCTCGCTCAGGAAGAAAGGAACACTATGCTAAAGAAGGAAAGTCCTTCCTTCTCTCCTTTCCAATTGACTACTTACATTATTTTTACTTGTGCTAAGAAAATTTTGGACAGTGAAGTGGTCAGGGGCATCCATCTTTTTTAAATACAGGGATCATTGGGGCGCCTGGATGGCTCAGTCATTAAGCATCTGCCTTCAGCTCAGGTCTTGATCCCGGAGTCCTGGGATTGAGCCCCACATCGAGCTCCCTGCTTGGCGGGAAGCCTGCTTCTCCCTCTCCCTCTCCCCCTGCTTGTGTTCCTTCTCTCATCGTGTTTCTGACAAATAAATAAATAAATAAATAAACAAACAAACAAATAAATAAATAAAATCTTTTAAATAAAGGATATTTAAAAAAATAAGTAAATAGAGGGCTCATTGCCTAAGAGAGAGAAACGCAAAGCAGGCTGGGGAGCGTATGGAGTGAAAATGGCAAAATTAAGACAGTAGATGATGGTAATGATTATTTTAACTCACATGTATTGAACACTTACAATGGGCCAGGCACTGTGTATTGTTTAATGTATGCCTCCCAACAACCCAGTTACCCCATTTTTTATAGATAAATGTCAGAGAGGACAGATAACCAGATTGCAGTTACAAAACTGGTGTAAGTGGTAGAGTTTGGATTTGCTTTCCGAGCATAAGCTTTTTTTTTTTTAAACCTTTAAAGATTTTTATTTATTTCTTTGATACAGAGAGGGAACACAAGCAAGGGGAACAGCAGGCAGAGGGAGAGGGAGAAGCAGGTTCCCCGCGGAGCAAGGAACCCAACACTGGGCTCGATCCCAGGACCCTGGGATCCTGACCCCAGCAGAAGGCAGACGCTTGACCAACCAAGCCACCCAGCCTCCCCACAGAGCATGAACTCTGAACGATGATCATAGTAATAGTCCTATACACTCTTGCCTCACTTGGTCTTCTGAGGGAGAATTTCTTTGCCCACATAGATTGTCCCAAATCCCTGACTCTTTCTTCAGTGTGATGATCTGGGGTGTATTAACCCCAGAAAACACAAAGGTCTCCATGCTATAAACTCAAGGAAAAGAGAGACCAGTTCTTGTCCAAGTAGAAGATGAATTCTTTTAGAGGAAAAAGGTGATTTCTTGAGCTATATATATAACACCTGGATAGAAATATTTCTTCAGGGGCACCTGGGTGACTCAGTCGGTTGAGAGTCTGACTCTTGCTTTTGGCTCAGGTCATAATCTCAAGGTTGTGGGACTGAGCCCTGCGTCAGGCTCTTCATTCAGTGTGGAGTCTGCTTGGGATTCTCTCTCTCCCTCGGCCTCTCCCCCCTGTTCATGCTCACCTTCTCTCTAAAAATAATAAATCAATCTTAAAAAAATTTTTTCCAGTCCAACTCCCTTGGCAATGATAACCCTCACCAAGTAAACTTCTGCTATTATTAAGAGCTTGATAGGAGAGGTCTAGTCACCCTGACCATTATATTTATCCCTAAATGAAGAGAATGGATTTTGGATTTCTGTCTTATCTCTTATGATCTCAGTAAATATGACCCAGAGAGCATCCAGAGCTAGGAGAAAAGGAAAAATGAGTTCAAGAGGATATGCTTTTCTCCTTTTTTTTTTTTTTTTTTTTTTTTTTTAAAGATTTTATTTATTTGACAGAGAGAAACACAGCCAGAGAGGGAACACAAGCAGGGGGAGTGAGAGAGGGAGAAGCAGGCTTCCCGCCAAGCAGGCAGCCCGATGTGGGACTCTATCCTGGGTCTCCAGGATCATGACCTGAGCCGAAGGCAGTGGCTTAACCAACTGAGCCACCCAGGCGTCCCATGCTTTTCTCCTTGACCTGAAACAGAGGACTACTCATGGCTAGAGCCTTCGTGGTCTTGAAGAGAAGACTAGGCTGCAAGTGGGACCAGGAGCTGCTCTGCTCCCATGGGGCTGCCGCCACCGGGAGGGACTGTGTGCGCTGCCCTTGGACGGAGACTCTGCACTCATTTCCCAGCTTGGGCTTTGGTTGCATCTGCACATTTACTTTATTTCCATCTTTCCCCACCCAGTCTTTTGACTCCCTTTGACCTCTTGCCCTTCTCAGAGGACCCGAATAATCACATGTAAAAATAAAATTTCGAGAAGGTTTGTGCCCCTGGGGATGGCACATTTAGATGGGGAGGCTGTGAATGACGGATGGCTGGAGGCCATTTTAAGGGCCACAGCACCCACTGTTCATTTGTAAAAACATACTCTCCTGTCAGTTTCCTGCCAGAACTGATGTAAATCACCATGTCAGTTTCTTGACTAAAGTAACTTTTTTCCCCCCTCTGCAAAAGGAAGTTTCCCATAGAGTTACCCTGACCCTCATTGTGTCCCTGGGGAGGTGTAATGGCGGCCTGCCCTCTGACACTGCAGAAAGAGAGAGCCGCCCCTCCACCCTGTGGCGGCCCCTCCTGGATCCTGGGCTTGACTGTGTCCAGGATTGAATGGAGCAGAGACCCAGGGAGCCAGAGTGGGCAGCCTCTGGGAGCACACTCTCTAGAACCGCATGGAAGCTTTGAATCTGGACAGAAAGACTCCAGCTGCACGTACTGGAAAAGGCCCGTGTCTGGCGAGGGTGATTCAACTTCTTATTACACACACACACACACACACACACACACACACACACACACACACGGGCAATTCTCTAAATGGGACTTATGGCTACACTTATGCTGTCATATATAAAATAAAAGACAGCCTCACTATTTTCCTCCTATAACCTAGTTAAGTCTTTATAATCCTCACTTCTTTTAAGTCCAGGGAACAGACATAGGGTGGAGTTTTAGGCTGAACTATCAGGTTATTAAAGATCTCCCAAACAGATGCCCATGTCAAATTGCATTTATAGAAATTAGGTATTTTTCGCTACGAGAACAAAGATGTGTTGGTCTGTTTCAATTCCTTCCCTTTTCTCCCATTTATCATTTAATTTTATCACAAGACTGAAAAAGGGGGCAGGACCCCATTTAATCTTTCAGTTGACCATTTTTTTTTTGCGATTCCTTTAAGCCTTAACAATTTCCCATTAAGTCATCCTTACCAAGATGAATGAAGGGGAATAACAAGCCTATGCATTGAGGAGTCTGGGAGGTGAGGGCTGGGAGGAGAGAGCTGGAAATGGACAATGCTAACCATACATGGAACCTGTGGGCCTTGTGTCAGATGTAAGAGCCAGTCACTGTGATTTACAATCCAAGATCTCATTCCTTGCATCTTATATCCCCAAGACGTGAAGAATGGAAGGAATGAGATGTCATTTATTTCTTCCATTGATGACTTATAGGTTTTTAAAGGAGGTTCTATTGCACATCAGAGCAAGCTGCCCTTGACAGATGTTCCGCTACTGTATATGATTTCAGGTTCCCACCAAGGAGCGCCAAACAGAATCTGTTACGTTTTAAATTGTCATATAATTTCTGCCTTGTTCTCTCAACTCTGCCGCACACCCAACCAACACATAAATCATGCCTAAGTCTTTTAACCACACGCTTTCAAATGAAAGAAGCACGAGGGACATTTTTCCAGCTGACATCTGGACCCATTGTTCAGGAAGAACTTTCCCAGGTAATATTCCATTTCTCTTGACAAATCACAGCATCCGGCCCGTTGGGGAGAGCATTCTGGGGTGACCTCAGGCCGTTGCAGAGCTTCCTTTCGCATCTGATATAGACAAATGACACTGTGCTGACACAAAGGGCTTTTAAGACTATCTAGTCCCCCTCCGAGTGAATTGAATCATCAGGCATGTCCCGCCTCCACCAGACGGTCAGGGACCGGATGAGGCAGCTTACAGAAATAGCTTTCTGAACCCAAGGTGACCGAAGATTAAAAGAGAAAAAGAAAAGACCAAATGTGAAACTCAGCCTCAGTTCTTTCTCTCTCAAAGCTCCCTGTTAGTCAATCTAAGAAGAGTATTTTTCTGGAGAAACACATTCTCATGTTTGAAAATCTTGGAAGACGGTTAATTAGGAAGTCATTTTTTGCTTTATTTTTCTTTCTTCCTTTCCTCCCTCTTTCCCTTCCTTTTATTCTGTCTTTTTTCCTTCCTTTTCCCTCCTGCCCTCCCTCCCTCCCTTCCTTCCTTCCTTCTTTTCCTTCTTTCCTTCTTGCCTTCCTTCCTTCCTTCCTTCCTTCCTTCCTTCCTTCCTTCCTTCCCCTCTTCTTGTCTCTGTCTCTGTCTCATTCTCTCTTTCTTTCAGGACTTAGAGTTCTGGGCTCACAGAAGGTGCTGCACTGATGCTTTTTGATCTTGTTTGATTGGATTGTTGAGAACACCTTAGTCAACAGGGGACACGGGCGGTACTGGCATGTCGGCTGTAACAGGGGCTCTAAATGATGTTATCCTGTGTGCTCTGTAGAAGAAGGAGAAACCAGTAGGGTGGGAAGAAAATTCCACAAGAATACCTTTAGCTTCTTGCTGTGAAAGGAGACAAAAGCAGCTGAGAGCTGAGCCACCCAAGGGAAACCTCAAAGCCAGATTCCTGGGCAGACAAATCCTTAAATCCCAAACAGGGGAAGTTTTCTTCTAAAGAGATTGTAGACTCCCTCTGAGGAGAAACTATTTGGAACATAGAATTTTTATTTAGGTGTGTGAGAGAGAAAGATCATAAGCAGGGGGGAAAGGGTAGAGGGAGAAGAGACTCTCTGCTGTGCAGGGAATCCAATGAAATGTGGAACTCTATCCCAGGACCCTGGGATTATGACCTAAGCTGAAGGCAGTCACTTCACCAACTGGGCCACTGAGGTGCCCCTGAACATAGAATTTATAACCAGATCTCAATTTTGTTCCTGTTTAGAGCGTATTACCCAGAGGGCCTTGTGCCTGATGATCACACTAGTCGAATTTTAGAAATTCTTCTGAAACTAAGCAGTTGACCATGTCTGGCAGGCCATGGCGGCACATGTGATTAGAAGTGAGGAAAAAATGTTAACGTGACTCATCTTCTATTGAGTGAGAAAGGGTCTCTACCCTATTGCTAGCTTTCCCTTCCTTTGTAGGCAGAATTTAACATATTTTTAGAGACACAAAGAGGATGTGGTAACACTAGCATGTTTATGTTGGTTTCCTGGCTTCAAGGAAGGGTTTCTGGGTATCAAGAGCCTGGCTTTCTTAGGGGTCTCTAAACAATGAGAAAATGCTTGTGGTACTTTAAAGACTCTTATCATGGAAAATTCCAAGTATACACACACATAAAGAGAGCATTGTCTGCTGACCCCATCCTCCCATCACCCAGCATCACAATGATCAATACAAGCCTGAGTGTGCTTCATTTCTTCTCCCCCCTCTTCCCTGACCCCAGTGGGATTTTCTTGATGAATGAATGTGGTGGCTGGGATCTTCATCTGTGAATACTTCAAAGTGTATCTCTCAGAGCTATAGATACTTCCTCTTTCTAGAACATACCCACGATAGCATGATCACACCTAAAAAAGCCCAACGGGGCGCCTGGGTGGCTCAGTGGCTTGAGCCACTGCCTTCGGCTCAGGTCATGATCCGGGAGACCCGGGATCGAGTCCCACATCGGGTTCCCTGTTCGGCGGGAAGCCTGCTTCTCCCTCTCTCAGTCCCCCTGCTTGTGTTCCCTCTCTGGCTGTGTTTCTCTCTGTCAAATAAATAAAATCTTACCAAAAAAAAAAAAAAAAAAAGCCCAACAATAATTCCTTAATGTCATCCAGATTTCATGGGCTTTTTCATTTGACTGGTTTGAGAACTTTCAGGGGGCTGGGAAGGGGCTCTCTGGCAGGTCACTGGGCACCATGTTAGTGTTTCTATCATGTGGTGCCCACAGGTATAATCAGGCCTATGACCTTTTTAGCTCCAGAGAGCAAGCAACTAATGAAAACACAGGGCAACAGTGAAAGAAAAAAAAAAAGGCTCTGATTTAGCAATTTCCCTTAGGCACTCTCTTTTCCTCGGGTTATCCTCTGAGCTGCTACTATTTTGCAATTTCCCCAAACTGTCCCTGTTCTTGTCTTATCTAATCACCTACAAAGCATCACAGATGGGAACAGCATTGTTGTGTTTGGGAGAAAATACTTTTGTGTTCCTAATTCTGTCAGCGAGGTGAGAGCCTTGAACTCTGGGAAATTTTCAGATTGGTTGTTATTATGGCACGGGGCCAGTGACCAAGATTTAGGGAGAACACCAATGTTTCTTAGAGTGAAGGAGACAAGTGAGGACAAGGGGGCCTCTGTTTCTGGCAGATAATCACTTCAGCTTTGAAAAAAGTGGCAATTGGCCCCCGAATCTGGAACTTTCTTCAGCATCTCAGACAGAAGTTAACTGTGTTTATGACCGCGGTCACATAGTTTTTTCCTTCCGGTCTTCACGAAGAGATGTGGATCACAGTGACTATTGTTTGTGTCCTACACCGAGTGTTTTGTACTACAGCGATTAATCAAAAAGCTCTTTAGATCATTGTTTTTTGGGTTTGTTTATTTTTTTGTAGGCACAGCCACCTACATCTAAGAGCACCAATAGATAGAGGAATTGGAGTGCTCAGCAACTACTTTTCCTTGCAAAATGTTAATTTGAAATAGGCCTTCAAATTTTTCTTTCTTGGTAGAGCTATAAGGCTCGGCTCAACAGGTGCTCATTTACATCTCCAGTAGATTAGGGAAGCGATCATGTAGTTACATTTCTGCCCCAGCGTGTTTCTGGGCCTGTGCGGCCAGGGAGAGGCAGGGGAGAGGCAGAGAGGTGCCTGTCTGTGCCCACGCGGGCGGGGCATGCTCCTCAGGGCAACCCAGCTCACCCCGCCCACCCTCCTCAGGAACTGTAAAGCTGGTGGGATTTGCCCCTTCTATTTTGCATCAAAATACACCTATTAGGTTGGATTCCCTCACACCTTTGCTCTGCTATGCTAACATTCAATGCAAATCAGTTCCTTGAAAGTAAGGGCCTTCTACTGAGAGCAGAGAAAAAGCAAGACACAGATTTTTGTCTTTGGGGGGGTGGTGGACATCTACCCACAGATAATCACATCCTGTCCATCCAAGTCCTGCTGACCCACCCTCTGAAATACCACTCGAGCCATCGCCCATTCTGGCCCAAGCCGCTGCCACCATCCTTCACGTGCATTCTTACAGTAATTTCTGTCTAGTCTCTGCGCACTCACCCTTGCCTCTCCGCAGGCCCATACCCTCCACACAGCAGAGGAAACCAACTTTTCAAAATGGAAACAATGATAGATCACCCTGCAGCTTAAAGGCTAAGAGTAAAAATTCTCACCAGGCCCTTCAAGGCCCCCTGCCTGTCTCTGCGGTCACCTTCGGCTCATCTCGTCCACAGCCCTTCACAGTGTCCTGTGGTTCACCTTCCTCATCAGGTGGCCTCCCCCCTCCCCCACCTGGTAAACCCTTCCTTCCATTTGCCTATGAACTCTTATGCAGTCAGGGTGCTCTCTGCTCAAACATTCCTCCTTGGCCCTTCCCAGAAAGTCACGGAGCGTCATGAGGGTCTTCTCCTCTGCGGTGCCCCTCGCTGTTGTCCCCTTACTTGAGGCAGGCCTGTCTCCCCGCCTTCTGGACCAGACCGAAGCAACATGAGGCGTGAAGAGAGGGCAGGTGGTTCCTTCACACGCTGCTGGCTTCCCAGCGCCCAGCACAACCACCGGTCACGGTATGTGGGATGAGAGTGAGCCGAGCAAAGGCCCTAGCTCAGGGGGAGGGTCACGCTGGGAAAGGCGGCCTGGTGGCCCGAGAAATGGAAGGGAGTGCCAAAAGATACCCTGAGGTCAGTTAAAAATCTTAAGAGTGTATTTGAGCAAAAACTGATTTGCAGAGGGGAGAAAGGAAACAGAAAGTGGGTAAGGGCACTCCTCTGCCCAGAGCATAGGGCGCGCTGTCATTGATAGAAGGCCAAAGCAAAGCAAGGAAATTACTGATGCACTAGAGCTGATGCCTGCCTTACTTGGAAAAGCCTGGATGGCGATTTATGATTGTCCTTACGTTCCGTAACCAGGAGGCACTGGCAGGCTTAAGGCGTTGTTAGCTGTGAGTGTGTTAGAGCCACTTCAGTCGAATGACCCCCTTGTATAATTAATGTAGTAGGAGAGGAGAGATGAGAGACTTTGGGAGGCAGAATCCAGGGGACTCGCAAAGCACCAAAGGTAAGAGAGACTTGAAGATATTTATGAATTCCCAGGCTTGATGGCTGTTTCCCCATAATATGTTGCTTGGCACACTTATCCCCAGACGTGTCCCATGAAGGAGGAAAAGGGGTCGTTGGACACATACTTGTAAAGTGTTCTCATCTATGCCTCATTTTTGTGGAGCTTCATAGTACAAAGTGTCATATCAAAAACTCTCTAAGGTTACTTAAAGAAAGCCAATTTGACTTGAAATGAGGAAGTTGGAAGGAAGAGCTGTTTGGTGGGTGGGGAGGAATTGGAGGATAATTACCTTTTTTCTGATCTGTAGAGTTAAAATACCAGCGAGTTTCTGAGCAGGGCTGTTAAACAGGTCATTGCAAATGTAGGTCTGGAGATGAGAGAGTAGATATGTGAAAATGCTCAGAAAAACATGCCGTAGAATTATCATTCAGATCTGAACATGTCAGTCTCTTACGGGAACGGGCTTTCTGGGGGGACCCTTTAGCTCCCAGACAAACGGTCTTGGAGAAAAGTTCAGACGCGGAGCAGAAGGGATCATATCAGAATAAGTGGCCATGTTGATGAGACTTGGACCCTTCAGCAGAGGTTCGTGGTCTGCTAATTGCTTACCTGATATTCTCGCTCTTTCTTCTTTTATTTGGGAAATAGATTTTTTGGGGTGGGAAATATGCCCACCAAACTCCCTTGCGGTGAAGGGTGCCCAGTGAAAATTAGTATATGTTGGTCAGGATTTCCTGCCAAGCTCTTCAGAAGAGTTCTACTTGATAAACCTGTGTTCATAAACGGCATTATTCACGAGAGCCAAACAGGGGAAACAACCCAAATGTCCACTGGCTGGAATGAATAAACAGAGCGTGGGACTGCTCCTTAAAGGAAAGAGCCAATAGCCAATAGCCAATGGGCAGGCCAGGGGGTTCTGGATGCTCCTTGAGCGGTAAGCAGGAGAACTGTACTTTTTATATGATTCTTTAAGGATAAAACCTCTTTGTAAAGAATTTATCACTATAATAGTTTCAGGGCTGAGACTGCCAAGTTCCTGGCTACAACTCATGCTTGAGGATTAGTTGCACCATCTACGACTGGGCTAATTGTATGTTACTGATGCCATGTGTATATTTATTCAATATCAACCCACATTGATTTGAGTCCCACTTTGTACTTGCTGTGAGCAGCAAGGAACAATAGGCCTGACTGAAAGCCACATGATGGATCTTATTGCAAACCACAAGCTTTTAAAATTCCCCATTAAATGCAGGGAGTCTTCATGGAGGGAAGGAACTAAGATTCCTTTTGATAAATACAGACACCAGATGATCTCATTGCCTCTTCCTCCGTCCACCCGCCAGAGTGTCTCTCAAGGTCCCTGGGTAATTGTGACACTAACAGGCTCCTTTGTAGACCAGTCCCTAGTTTTTATGTAAAAAAAAAAGTCTTGGGATTGCATTTGAGCTCAAAGTTAGAAGAAAGAGGCACCCGCAACCAAGAGTGATTGAGGGGCTGGTGGAGAGTAATGCAGAAGTGACCTTGGGCAAGACTACTCTGCAAAACTCATCTGCAAAAGAAAGGCGGTGGAAGAGGTTATTTCAGGAGCCTTCCAGAGCTGATTCTCTCTGATGCTACTTATGGAGCTACCTAAATGAAATGGTTTGCTAGGAATTTCAAAGTTGTGTCTAGCCTGGAATGCCAGGGCCCTGAGTTCCAGGGTGTTCGGCCACTCATTTACTCATTCATACTTTCATCCACTGAACATTGATCAAGTGCCTACTTTGTGCCTGTTCTTAGGTGCTAGAATTGTCTAGATGGATATGACACGGGTCTTACCTGGAGAAACTCAGTATTCATCTGGTGAGGCACAAAAGCCTTATGAGGTGATCAGAGCTTTAATAAAGGTAGGAGCACAAAGGAGGAAATAACTGTTGGGGGTGGGGGGAGGGGTCCTCAAAGCAATTAAATGACAAGATCAGATCTTGAAAATAATGGCACGCTCCAGCTTGGGAACTAGACAGGACATGAAAGAGGTCAGGTCATGAGGACCTGTCATGGTAAGAATTTTGGTCATTTTCTGGTTGAGAATAATCGATCGAGGGCAATAATGAAATAAATAAACAAGAATAACAATCACATCATGAATAAACAAGGGAATAATCCAAAGTAGGTTCTAAAGCATCCCCTTCTTTTTAAAAAAGATTTTAAGTAATCCCAACACCCCATTAGGGCTTAATCCTCCAACCCTGAGATCAAGAGTCACATGCCTCACCGATTGAGCTGGCCAGGCATTAAAAACATTTTAAACAAAAACGTCTTCTCTTAAAAAGAGCTCAGGAGAAGAGAAACCCAAGGAATCACTCATATCCATAACCTGGTGAAATTTGACGGTAAAAACTGGAAAGTCGTCTCCAAGTGCCCGAAGCTCAACAGATGATCCCCCCTCCTTTCTCTTACCAACATTTTAACAGAGTAGTAACATGATTGGCAAATGACAAGATTTCATTCCTTTTCATGGCTGAGTAATATTCCACCACATATATACATGTGCATACATGTACCACTTCTTTACGGCGCTAGAGAGTGTAATGCTCATAGGTGGAATTTAAGAAGCAGGGGATGCTGGCTGGCTCAGTTGTCAGAGTATACAACTCTAGATCTTGGTGTCATTAGTCTGAGCCACACGTTGGGAGTAGAGATTGGTTAGAAAGAGAGTGAGAAAGAGAAACCAAGAAACAGACTCTTAATTTTAGAGAATTGTTGGTTACCAACAAGGGGGTTAGGTTAAACAGGTGATGGGTGTTAAGGAGGGCATGTGTTGTGATGACTATGGGGTGGTATATGGAATTACCGAATCACTATATTGTACACCTGAAATTAATGTAACACTGTATGCTAACTGAAATTAAGATAGAAATTTAAAAACCCAGAGTAACATGACTTAACATGTCATGGTTCAACGTCAGAATGCTCAAATTAGGTCCTTCTTTTTTAGTAGTTCAAGAGTGCAGAGGGGTAGCTTTGAACTTAGACCAAACTCAATTCCCAGTCCCATGTAACCATAGGCTGACTACTTAACCTCTATGAACCCCAATTTACTCATCCACAAAATGAGGATAATACTTCCTTTTAGGGTTATGAGAATCAAATAAGTCAATGAAAGTATTTAGAATTTGTTAGTGCAGTTATGCATTTATTTCTGTGATTTTTATTTTTATTTATTTATTTTTTAAAGATTTTATTTATTTGAGACAGAGAGAGTGAGAGAGAGAGCATGAGAAGGGAGAGGGTCAGAGAAAGAAGCAGACTCGCAACTGAGCCGGGAGCCTGATATAGGACTTGATCCCAGCACTCCAGGATTGTGACCTGAGCTGAAGGAAGTTGCTTAACCAACTGAGCCACCCAGGCACCCCTATTTCTGTGATTCTTTTTTTTTTTTTAAGATTTTATTTATTTATTCGACAGAGAGAAACACAGCTAGAGGGGGAACACAGGTAGGGGGAGTGAGAGAGGAAGAAGCAGGCATCCCGCTGAGCAGGGAGCCCGATGTGGGACTCGATCCTGGGTCTCTGGGATCATGACCTGAGCCAAAGGCAGTCGCTTAACCAACTGAGCCACCCAGGCGCCCCTCTGTGATTCTTAAAAATAAAATCTCCCCCACTAGATTAGAAGTTTTGTGAGGGTGACAGCTCTGCCTTTCCTTGTGCTTAGACTAGAGTGTTTAGCACAGGGCCTGGCTTCTGTTAACAAGGGATGTTGATGATGATTTCTTATAAAACATATGGTGTGAGGATAAGGGGCATCCCCCCAGGATTTGCTTCTACAGTTTTTGTTAAACCAAGTCAGATTTAATAACTCATCCTATTTGTATAGACCTCGTTTCTGGGCTCTCTTCTGCCATGCAAGGTGTGGCAAAGACATCAGTTAGGCTGGGCAGATTCTCATGAACTCTTAGGTTCACAGCATCAGCAGGGAGAGTCCTGGGGCAAGCTAGTTCATTCCCCATGTTGAGTCCAGCCATCCGTACCAGCCTTATGGTCAACCTCCAGATCTTTTAAAGGATGCTTCCTCAATCATGACTTCATTTTCTTTGGGGTTAGTCTCCACAGTAATTTTCTTTTTTTCTATAATTGAAATATATTTGATGTATAACATTGAATAAATTTAAAGTGGGGACATGTTGATTTGATGCATTTATATATAATGTTAATTATAACATTATATATAATGTTAATTATATATATATATATATATATATATATATATATATATATATATATATATAATGTAATAGGGTTGCCCTTATAGCAATGATTAGCACCTTTCTCAGGTCACATAATTATCGTTTCTTTTTAGTGGTTGGAATAATTAAGATCTAGTTTCTTAGCAAGTTTGATGATTATAATATAATATTGTTGACTATATTCGCTATATTGTACAGTAAGTCTCCAGTACTTATTTACTAGTCATCGCAAGTTTGGACCCTTGATCAACATCTGTCTCATTCCCCCACCCTCCATCCCCTGGTAACCGTAATTTTACTGCTTTTACAAGTTTGGATTTTTACGATTCCATGTATAAGTGATATATAGTATTTGTCTTTCTCTGTCTGACTTCTCACTTAGCATAATGTCCTCAAGGTCCGTCCATATAGTTATACTGCAATTTTCTGAAGTGGATAATGGTAAGGTATAAGTATTTTTGGTGCTTGGGATAACTATCACATCAAGATAAATTCCTCTGTCAGATCTGAAAGTTATGGGCAGACCTATAATGGACCAAAATAATTATTTGGGTGTTCTAGGCTTTATTCTCACTACGATATACATAGGGAAATTCTGTAGGCATAATTTTCTGCTTGGCAGTTATTTGCTGAATGTGGAATAAAGTGGTCTTTTTCCATTTTCCTCTCTTCAAGTTTGGTCCTTTACCTAGATATTTCTGGGACAATCTCAAGATCACTGTGTCTTGCAAAAAAAAAAACCCACACAAAAAAACCCAACAAAACAAAACAAAAACCAAACCAAAACAAACAAACAAAAAACATGGACTTTAAAGTCAGACAGATCTTCATTTCACTCTAGGCTTGCTACTTATCAACTGTAAAAACATGGGCAGCTTCATTGTGCATCAGGTTCTTTGTCTACAAAATGAAAATAATAATAATGTCTCTTTCAGAGGGTTATTATGAATGTCACAAGATGTAGAATATGCTATTTGCCTTAATTTCTCTTGTAGAGAATATTATACTTATTTGGAAGAGATACTTTGAGGGGGTAAGACCCCCAAGGACAAACTCAAGATGCCCAATGTGATTAACTCATTGGATTGCACCGAATAGAAGGAATATTTGACTGAGCTTATAAGGGGAAAGGGGAGAGAGGAGAGGGTAGAGATAGTGAGATGGTAGAAGGCTCTATATTTTTTAATTAGGTGTTTCCTCAAACCCTTTTCTTGTCCCCAGCAAACCTATAGATTTGATTAAACTCATGAGACTAGTTCTGGAAACAAGTGGATGGGGCTGGATCTCAGCTTGGCCAAGGAGAAGATAGCACAGGTGAATATAAACCACATACAAGGGGATTGGACTCTAACACTCTGGGAATTCATAGAAATTGAAGGAAGGCCTTTGAACTTTCACAGTTTTTAGAATTGGGAGTTTCAAGCCAAGTTCATTAGAGCTTAAAGAACAAAGAAATCCCAGGGGATAGCTGGGTTCTTGAGGATTTGAGTTGATGGTTACTATCTTTGGCTACACCTAAACCCAAAGTTGTATATTCGATGTGAATTGGCATTTCAGGGCTGGAGCTAAGCACAGATCAAGATATTGACTATTATAAGAAGACTTCACTGAACTTCAAGAGGACAGGAGGAGAGAGGGAAGAAAAAAGATGACCCATATAGGAATACCTTCCCATCCAGCCCTTTGTTTGTTGTGAGATGCGTCTGCCCGAGTCTAGACACAATGGCTTTCATTTTTACACTCACAGTAAGTAGCTTTGGAGCATTTCACATGCCTTCTCATCACTTAGCTTGCCTGGTTTGAATGAAATAAGGGCACGTGAAAGTGCTTTTCCAAATATGAAGTGTTACAGAAGAGGAATGGCGGCTGTGATCTTGGCTGCCATAGCCACCGGCCTCTGTAAGCTAAATGAGGGCACGGGCTACTGTCTTATTCATGGCCGCATCTCTGCCTAAGACAGTGCTCAGAAAGTATTTACTGAGTGAACAAATGAGCACGTTCAGCATTTTTCACTTCTTATGTAACCATCCCATCTGAAAGGTTACTCTCTGCTGTGTCTCCATAGCCCCTGTGCCAGCACTTCTCTGTGCCTCTGACCCCCCACTTCCGTTTCTTCTCTTTCAGCCAATGACTTCATCCACTACTTTACAGAACACTAAAAAAAGGTTACTGCAGTTCTTCCTCTTGAGCCAGTTCTGTGCCCCTGGGGTTTCTATTTCCTATCCATAAACCCAAATGATCTGGTTTCTGTCCCACCACTCAACTGAAATTATTCCCAACAGTCAATGTAAATTCAGTTTGGAAAACCTGATTACCTTTTCTTAGATTTTATTCTTCTTGACCTTGATACATAAGACAGACTGGTCACATCTGGTCTCTTGAGCTTCATCCCTTGGCTGCTGGACTTTACCACCCACGGACTTTGACCATATATGGTATATATCCTTGTTGACTTCTTTCCCTTCTTTTATGTATCCCTGTCTGTGGACCAAATTCTTCTCATTCCCTCCTCTCCAAGTCTCCATTGGCTTTTACCTTTTCAACTTCTATGACACATGGGCACCTGCACCTGGATCGTATCTTCCCACCTTCCTACCTAGACTCTTTGCTTCCCTAGTGCTTCAACTTACTGGGAGGATGCTTGGGACCCACTTCCCCCTCTACCTTGGGGCAGGTCTCCCCATCCTAAAACTAGAAGGCAGCAGATGAGGGGAGAGCCATTGGTACTGTGTATGCCGTCTTCCCCTCTCTTGGAATATATCACAACATCCTCTATGATTCCCATTTAGATGACTCATGGACACATTACTCTGGCTATACTCTCATCAGATGTCAGTCCACATTTCCCATGGTTTCTAGATACTTCCATCAGAAGGCCCCAGCACCTTCAGACTTAGCTCTAAAATGTGACCCACTTTCCCACATAATCTGAATCCCTCTCTTTGCAATCAATAGAACTACCATTTTCTCCAGTATTTAAAGTTTATTTTTGAATTTCCAAACCATCTTTGGTTCCTCCTGCTACTTCTAACTTATTTCTGCTCTATTTAATTATACTAAAATAATCTGTTGCCTATTCTTCTCTTCTCTATAATGTCTCTCTCATTTTCCCTTATTTCCATTCCTACTGCGTTTCTATTCCAATCTTACTTTGCTTTAGGTCGTCATCTCAAGTCTGAATGAATATAGTATTCCCAAGCTTACCAGTGATTGGTGTTTGGAGTATTTGAAGTTGGGCTGCCTGGATATGTATCCAGCCCTTATTGCTTTTTTTTTTTTTTAAGATTTATTTATTCACTTATTTTGGGGAGGGAGCACAAGCATGAGAGAGAGAGGAAAAGGGAAAAGGAGTGGGAGAGGGAGAGGAAGAGGGAGAGGAGAATTTCAAGCAGACTTGGCACTGAGCATGGAGCCTGATGTGGGGCTCTGTCTATGACCCTGAGATCACAACCCTGAGATCATGACCTGAGTTGAAACCAAGTCAGCCTAACCGACTGTGCCATCCAGGCACCCCAAGGCTTACAGCTTTTTCTATGTACCAAGAGCACTGTTCTTGTACTGCTTCCCTGGCCAGATACACAAGACCCACTCCCTCTCACTGTTCTTCTCCTACTTCCCTTCATGGCTCAGCTTGGCTGTGCCTCCATGCAGACTCCCTGACACAGCCAGGTCATACTGCTTTCTCTCTCCTCTGGAACACACTAGCTTTTATCTATTAGTAGCACCATTTCCTAGTTCGGAAGAGTGCCATTGTGCTTCATTAATGTATCCAGTAAATATTTACTGCGCATTCTCCCAGGCACTGGGGAAATAGCATGGAATAGGGCACAGAGTGAAGCTTACACTCTAATTATGCATGTGTAGAAAAGGTAGTTAACAATTGCATAAATAAGTCAGCTGTTGAGAACACTCTAGTGGTAAGTGCTCTAAGGAAAATTAAGCGGGAATGAATTTGAAAGTCTTCGAGCAGCTATTTTAAATTGGTGATGTGAATAGGAGAATTTTTGATTTTCTGAGCAAGGAATCTTTAAGCTGAGATCTGAATCTGAGAGGAGTTAACCCTGGGATAATCTTGGGCAAGAAATTTCTGGGTGAAGAGGTTAGCAAGTTCAGTGCCCCAAGAGCAGAGTAAGACTTGTGGTTGGAGGGACACAGAGAAGGGCCATTTATCTGTTAGGTACAGGGGGAAGCACATAGTTCAGAGAAGTGGTCATTTCTGTGACAGGAAGGGAGCCCAGATTGGGATCCACAGCCCTGCAGTCTCAGGTAGGAACTTTCGGATCTCAGTTTACATGTGATGGGAAGACATTCGAAGATTTTAAGAAGAATGATATGCTCCAATTTATTTTAGAGCTATCACCCTGGCTGCTATGTGGAGAAAGAGCAGAGATTATTGGTGGTGGGGGTGATGCAGGACGAGGGAAGGGCACAGCCTGGGAGGTGTCTTGGAGATGTGGCTGGCAAGACTCGCTGACTGACCGATGAAGCCACAGAAGGAAGTGACAAACCTCCTTTTTACTGAGGTGAGGATGACAGGGGTCACCTCTGTGAGGCAGACGGAGAGTAAAATGTTTTATTTTTTTAATTTTTTTAAAAAAAATTTTTTTAAAGATTTTATTTATTTATTTGACAGAGAGAAACACAGCTAGAGAGGGGAACACAAGCAGGGGGAGTGAAAGAGAGAGAAGCAGGCTTCCCGCTGAGCAGGGAGCCCGATGTGGGACTCGATCCTGGGTCTCCGGGATCATGACCTGAGCCAAAGGCAGTCGCTTAACCAACTGAGCCACCCAGGTGCCCCTTATTTTTTAATTTTTAAAGAAGATTTTATTTATTTATTTGACAGAAAGAGAGACACACAGACAGAGACAATGAGAGAGGGAACACAAGCAGGGGGAGTGAGGAGGCTTCCCACTGGGCAGAGAGCTGGATGCAGGGCTCGATCCCTGGGACAATGACCTGAGCTAAAGGCAGATGCTTAATGACAGCCACCCAGGCGTCCCGAGAGTAAAACGTTTTAGAGAGAGAAGTTGATACAGGCTGGAAGGCAGGTTGGCTCCTCAGAGGGGGACAAGCTAGGTCTTGAAGGATGATCAAGAGAATGATGAAGGGATGGGTCAAGACCCTGGGAAAACCAAGGATGTTTGAACATATTAATGCTCAAGGTATTTATTAGACCTTTAAGTGCGGATGTGTCAGACTGGTGGATAGGGGTCTGAACTCAGCTTATTCACTTAAAACAAAAATCTTACCATTCTTTTAGCTGAACATTTTTTGTATGTGTATTTTATGTTTTATAAGCTAGGGAGCAAGCCACTCATGCCTCCCATTTCTCGCGGTACCCTGACACAACCCCACGTAGAGGAGTATTTTAGGCTGAATGAATATATTTGATGAGAAAACAAAGGACAGAGAGACTAAATATACCAAAGCCAAGTCTGTCCTGATTGATGCCAATGATTTTCTAAACTTAGACTTCGTGAGGCTTCAGCACTCTGCTGACCCATGTTGCTGGAGGGTTAGTACTGAGGAGGAGGGAGACGGGGACGTAGGGATTTGAAGACCAGCATTCAACCGCAGAGGGACTTCTGGTACATCCCCTGACTTTCTCCCACCCCTCCGGCTTCTAAAGCTTCTCCTTTTCTCTTCATAATTGTGCTGGTTTTATGTTTGTCTGACTCATCTCCCTGTCTTTGAAGGCACCCTCTATTCCTGCACCCCCCTGGGGGGTCTTCACTTCACTGATCTCCTGTCTCCCTGGCCTGAGGAATTCTCTTTCATCATCAAAAGGATTTAATCAGGCATCTATTTAGCACCCTGCTCTGTGGTAGGAACTAGACGTGTTCTGGCCTCCAGAATGACAATTCTGACATTCCTTCTGTGTTGTGCCTTTTTGTAGAAATTGTTGTGGTGGCTGTCATGGTCTTCATCATCACCTTTAGACAGCTGGGGACGGCGGGCCCTGCTCAGGGTCTATGGCCTCTGCTCAGATATGGGTGTCAGTTTGAGGAAAATGTCTATTTCCTGGGCTCTCTGGGTTTTAGGGCGGAGGCTTTAAGCAAGGCTTGTGAGCCAGATAGAGCAAGGTTCAGATCCTGACTGCGGCTTTCTAGCTGTGTGATATGAATGGCAGTTCTAATTTTTCAAAGCCTTAGTTTCCCCTTTTGTAATTGGGCTATGAAACACGTACTCTGCAGCGTGGCCAAGACAGAGAAGAGGTGATGTGTGCAAGCCCTCAGCTCAGTGGCTGATACAGGTAAGGACTCGACAAATGGTAGCTTCTGGTGTCATTGATAGGTGACATGCCAGGTAGAGCATTGACACAAATACAATGAGAAAATGATGATAAAATCTCAGACATGGAAGAGACCAAAGCAGAAAAGGTAAGAGTTATTCAGGAAATAAATGGTGAGTGCACACATGAAAATCTAAAGCCGGATTGACTTCATAGGGATCTGAGCGGGCAGGGCAATGTTATTTTCCAGGAGCCGCTCCATTGGTAATAGGAAGGTAGCCATCCCTTCCCAGATATGCACAGGGGCAGCAACACAGTGGATTATTTCTCCAAGCCTTCTTTAGGAAGATTCGCAGACTGGGACAGAATCTCTGTAAAAATCCTCTCGGTGGTGGGGGTGGGAGTGTGGGGGCGTGGCTCACCAACGTCCAGGGGGGTCAGGAAATGGGTCTCTGAAGGGCCTTCTGGGTTCTGCCTTGTACAAGATTGCATTGAATTCTTCGAGTTAGCCTGAAGTTTGGCAAAAAGCCTTTCCTCCTGGGCAGCGGAACAATTTTTAGATGATGCCCTTGGCGCAGTGCAGTCATGCAGATGAGTCAGGAATGATAGGCTAAGGCTCTTCCACACCAGACTCGCTCAGGGTAGAGAATTTCCAGGGAAGCCAGCAAAAGATTTATGAGACTAATCCCGGAAATATTTTCTCCTCCACCTATTGTTTTCCCCTCCACCTATTGGGGTGTGAGGGGTGGAGAGGGCGAATGATAAAGGGACAAAGATTTGACTCCTGCCTTCCAGAGAGAGCTGGAGGGACTGGCGACTGCTGAAGCCAGACGATGAAATATTCAAGATCCTTTTTGGAATGTACTGGCCTGCAGGCCCCACAGAGCCTCATAGATGAATTTGAGGAGGAGAGGAGGTGCAAAACCTGGAAGGGGGGACGTGGGAGGGGGACGCTCACTCCAACTGTGTGCTGAAAGAGGGCTGATAAATTAGCTCCTCTGCCTTCACACAGATGGGAAGGAAAAAGAGGCGGAGGAGAAGGGGGAACGTCGTGGGAGGGAGGAGGAGGAGTGAGGGAGGGAGGAGGAAGTCGAGGTGGATGCAGTGCTTAAGCCCAGGGCTGTTTCTTGTCACCTAGGGCAATTTTGCTGGTCCCTCCCTGCAATGTTGCTGCCTTTTGTTGGAATGAGACATCTCTGTGTTACACTGTGGGCGGGAGACCTATCTCGGCTTTCTTAGACCTCAAGGGTCCTTAATAGAAGACCAAGGGAATACGAACTGGATTACTGGGAGAATACCTACCACAGGGTGCTGCTCTATGGCAAAAAGGCTCGTACGTGCATTCAAAATACAGATTTTTTAAAATACAAAATGCCAAAGTAGGATAACAAGATCTTATTAGTTTGGTTCCGTTTCAGTCATGCATGGGCAACGGGAACAGATACATCAGACATCATTTAGAGTGATAGATCATCCAAAGAACCCTGAATATGCCACACCTTTAAGGTTTCCCCTTCAGAAAATCTTGTAGTTGTAAAAAGTGGGAAAATTGAATTATTAGAATTTCACCTCTCGTACTTCCTCCCGGCTGGAAATAGCCAGAAAGCACGCCAACACTGGGGCAGGCTTCAGGCACCTGCAGAACTCACTGATGGAATAAACAAGGGATGGGTGGGGGGCGCCTGGGTGGCTCAGTTGGCTAAGCATCTGCCTTCAGCTCAGGTCGTGATCCTAGAGTCCTGCGATCGAGTCCTGCTTTGGGTTCCCTGTTCAGCAGGGAATCTTCTTGTCTCTCTCTTTTTCCCTCTGTCCCTCCCCAGCTCCTGTTGTCTATCGCTCTCAAATAAATAAATAAATAAATAAATAAATAAATAAAAAAAATCTTTTTTTAAAAAAAGAGAGATGGGTAAGCCATAGGCAAGACCTTTTTGGTGGGTAACAAGGGTATACATTCAGCACTGCCTTTCCTCCTTATTTCAGGTAACTGTCATCCCAAGATAGAGAGGCCTTCTAGAAGCCAGGGGCAGTGCTTGGGACTAGCAGCTTAGATTCCCCCGAGGCCCTCAATGGCCGCTGCCATGGGCACAGGGGTTGCCTTCCCACCTACTTCCACCTCCAGCCAAAGCTTTCCAAACATGGATGCACCGCTTAACAAGGGAAATGGAACTCTTTGTGACATGCTTTAGCTAGTGACAGTCTTCAGGATGTTCACACCATTTCCCTTCCAGAAATGTCTAAGTGGTCTCCAGAAGTCTCAGAAATAAGACTCAGATTTTTGAATAAAAGGAGTCTGCCTGGTTGAATCCACCATCGCATTAATGTTCAAATTCTGAGGCTGTCTTTTGCTAAGTGGATTTGACTTGAAAGCATTCAAATACCAAGCACCTTAAAATTTTTTAAGTTGCTTCTTTCAATAGTCATGGTCTAAAAAGTATGCTTGTCCTTCCCATTAATATGAAATTTGGGGGGGTGCACATACGTGTGAGCATGTGTGTGTGTGTGCAAGCGTGCATGCACGTCTTTTTTTTTAAGCCACCATAAGGCAGGGAAAAGTGGAGAAAGGTTTCAAGTATAGCTGAGAAAACACCAATTTGACTACAGGCCTCAGGTCTTAACCATATGTCCCAGATTTGGGGGACAGTCCTACTTCCAAATATTCAGTCCTGTGGTTGAACCAAGTATTCTAGTTGGGAAAATATGGAATCTGCTCAGGGAAATAAGCAGGTGGCTCCTCACAGCCCTAGTTTCCATTTTATATTCACTTATATGGAGAGCAGATCGTGGGCAGCCCTTGGAAATAACAGCGTTTAAATTACCTGCTTAATGTGATGAAAAATACCCATCTAATGGCAGGTCTGTTTCCGGTGTCTTTTCACTAGATTGCACTATGTAATGAGCCACCTCTGTCTGCCTGGTCAGCCCTGGAGATGAGCACCTGTGATCAGCCCAGAAGTTCAGCTCTGTACACATTCACGGGCTGCCAGGTGCACCCCCTTGAGGGCTGGGCGCACAAAGGGGCAGGCAGAACCTCCAGAGTCTGAAGATACAGCAGAATACTGTTCCCTTTGGAACCCCAGATTATAATAATTAATAATCTTCCGATCATGGTTCATCCCCTGTACTGTTGACTTGTCTGTTGGAGGAAGACAGAGATGAGTTACCACATGTGAATTGGAGCCACAGGGCACCAGTTCAAGATTTGATGGTAAGAACAAAACTTTTAATGAAGACTTTTGATTTCTTCTCATGCAATATGCTGGATTCCTAAGCCTTATCAACACTTGGGAATATCCAGTGCATTTTTTTTGTTTTGTTCTGTTTTGTTTAATAACGCCATGATCTTTGCTAATAGGAAACAGGAAAGACTGATTTAAAAAAGTTTTGGAGCTGGGTCCGACCTCCCTTTCCCCCACCCCCACCGCCTCCTTGCTGCCCACCACCCCTGTTCTGCACAGGAGCTTGTGTTTCCTGCTGATTAAAGAAAAAAAAAAACCCCACTGTTTTTTGTTTTTTTTTTTTAAGCCACCATATTTACCAACATTGCTGATCCAGTCAATCCCTCTGGTCTCTGTGTTTTGAATGTGGGGTTTGTTTGACTCTGAAGGAGGCTTAGGAGTAGAGAGGTTCAGACCACCCACTTTTTTGGATCTCTAAGGCAGTGCCAGATTTAGGTTGAAGTGAGGCACTTCTCGCAAGCTCGTGGGTTTGAGCAGAGGCAATTTTGACTCTGTCAGAAGGTACATTTTTATATTAGTGCCCCCCAGGAGATGGGGCAAAGCCCAGCCCCCTCCCCAACTGCCCACAGGGTGTGAATCAATACATCTGCACACAAGGGTGCAGGTTCGGTTTCTTGGTTTTTCAGCAAAATGCAACGTTTATTTAGGCATTTTCATAAAAAGAGAGAGATTGACCAGAATGCCCCACATTGCCCATCAGTTGCCGATTTGATCTCTCTCCTAGGAAACTGTGGAAATCGGGGTTACTCAACTCTTTCTGGTGAGGACCTGGTTTTGAGTTTGCCAAGTAAGTCACAGAATCATAAAGAGTGTTCAACTCGGATCCCTGGCTTGAATCCTTTCACTTTATTGGTGTGGCAACTATGGCCTGGAGTAGTAGGAGGGCTTGGCTAAAGTCACAGTACTACTCTATCTTTCCTTACTGATTTACTCATGCATCGAATAAGTGTCACACCTCTACTATATGCTGGGCACTGTGCTCAGCCCTGGGTATACCTTCATGAAAAGATAGAAAGGAGTCAGCTGTCTGCTCAGGAAGATGCCAAGAAAATAAGCATTACAGGGGCACCTGTGTGGCTCAGTCATTGGGTGTCTGCTTTCAGGTCTGGTCATGATCCAGGGTCCTGGGGTCGAACCCTGCCTCGGGCTACCTGTTCAGCAGGAAGCCTGCTTCTCTCTCCCCGCTCCTGCTTGTGTTCCCTTTCTCTCTCTCTCACTCTCTCTCAGTCAAATAAATAAATGGAATCTCTAAAAGAAAAAAGAAGCATTACAAAGGGTAATGCATTTCATGAGTTAAACAGACAGCTGGGGGTAGGGAGAATATCTCTCAGGTAGGGTCTTCAGGAAGGTCCCTGGAAAGTGAGGTTTTAGGCACTGGGAGAGGAAGGGGTGTATGGTGGGAGCATCCCTGGTAGAGGGAGGAAGGGGAGTTCCGGGTAAGAAGTGAAGGCAGCAGTAGGCCGTTCTGATTCTCCAAGGGGAATCCTTTTCGGATTACTGGTGAGTATCAGTGGACTGTCCAGGTTGCACTGGTGGATCTTGATTGACCAACGGGGTTTATTATCAGATGTGTGCTAAATTATTCAGACATTCCCCGCCCTCTCTTTTTTCACCTAATGTTGTAGAAGTGATATACAGATTAGACCAGAAGAGATTTTTTTTTTTAAAGATTGTATTTATTTATTTGACACACACAGAGAGAGAAATCACAGGCAGGCAGAGAGGCAGGCAGAGAGAGGGAAGCAGGCTTCCTGCTGAGCAGAGAGCCCGATGTGGGACTCGATCCCAGGACCTTGAGATCGTGACCTGAGCCGAAGGCAGAGGTTTAACCCTCTGAGCCACCCAGGCGCCCCGGAAGAGATTTTATATAAAGTACATATTCTACCCTGTCCTGGTATGGAGAAGGAAGTTCACTACACCTACATGCTCGCTGAGTTACAACAGTAAAGATAAATTCCTCACCCCTTATATGACATAGACACAAGGACAACACAAGGTAGCCCAATCCCTGTTTGTTCTTCTTCCCCCCAGCCCTAGGTCTCTGTCATTGTACAGAGAGAGAGAGAGAGAGAGAGAGAGAGAGAGAGAGAGAGAGAGCACACCAGTGAGCATGAATGGGGGAACGGGCAGAGGGAGAGAATCTTTAAGCAGACTCCCCACTGAGTGTAGGGACCCACCCCATGCAGGGACTCGATCCCATGTCCTATGAGATCATGACCCGAGCCGCCTAGGCACCCCAGACGACCTAGTTTTTATGCACACACTGGCTCTTTCCAAGGCCTTCTATGTTCCTTGAAGGTAGGCTGCGCCTGACCTCATCATCCATAGCAAGCCTCGCACCCAGCCTGGTGCCGTGCCCATAAAGACTGCTCCGTGAGTATTTGTTGAATGAATCATACAGAAGGACTTAAAAATAACCTGAGGTAGAGGAGTTGTTGGAAAGTGGGTGCTGCTGCTTTTCCTCTCTGGCTTTTGCACAGTGGTCAGTACAGGGAGCCCAGCATGGTGACTTTTATTACCGGTAACAAAGAACGGCCATCACGGGATCCTTGCTTAAATCCTGCGATGAAGCCACTGGCTCGGTGACAAGAATATCCCTGAGGACAGACAACCCAACACTGAGCTGTTTAACAGAACCCCCAGCAAGGCCATCGTTGCCTCATCTCACGGACATGTGAAGTCACGTCCCAGCGCTCAGTTCCCAGCGCCCGGCCCCCTCAGTCCCTGCTCTCAGTTCAGACAGTGACACAGACGCCTACATCCTGTCTCCTGACCCCGGCTCTGCGGGCTCCAGGCCAGTCCCACCAGAGGCAGCTTGGCCGCGAGGCCCAGCAGGAAGTGCGCGTGGCCCCAGCCCCCCCCCCCCCCCCCCCCCCCCCCCCCCCCCCCCCCCCCCCCCGCAAGTGCAGGTCAGCTCTGTGCTGCTGTGGGAAGCTGCGGAGAAGGAGCCTGGCCCTCAGGGCGGTCCTTCCGCCACTGTCACTACAGCCCCACTCCCAAGCACAAGACAAGAATCGCACAGGGATATAGGAAACTCTGTTGTTCTAGGGCTGTCTAGAAACCAACGATAATCTCAAGTCAGATGCCCCTTTCATGTCAAAGCAAAGAACTCCCGCTGAAATGACGGTGATGGGTGGTGGTTCCAAAGAGGAAGGAGTGTGGGGGTAGGACCCGGGGCGGGGGCGTCTATCCCCGCCTGGCGGCTGCTAGGGTACTTCCGTCCTACTAGATTCCCACTCGAACCCTCCTAGCACGCCGCCCCTACGAGGAAAATTCATTTCTAGTGGCAAGAGAAGGGTTCGAAAATGTCAGCATCTGAGCTGACAATGCGAAGTTGCGGGAGGTCAGAGGTAGGAGACGAAAATAAAGATATTAAAAAGGATTAATGTCTGTAATTTGCTGATTGGCCCTCTGCCTGTGCTGAAACACTCAGCCGACAGCAGGGAACCCTGGCCACGGATAACTGCGCGGCTGGGCCAGGCGCGCTAAGGGGTTTATTATGTAATGGAGGGATCCCGCGCTCTCGATGAAGACTTCAGGAATGACAAACTTCCCTCCTAATGTTCTTCCTGAAGACACTGTATGGCCCAGTTTACTTCGGGTTTAACAGCCCGTAATTGTCTTTAGATGAGGAGAGAAAGATCTATTATAGTTCTTACTGCTTTCTTTTGCCTTTAACCCCACAGAAGACAGAAGCCGAAAAGAAGAAAAAGACACCAAGCCAGGGAAGCAGGCCTGGGACTAGCAGTGCGGGCAAAGCCTCCACACTTGAAAATCAACACTGCGGGTTATTGTGTTTGGGGTTGGAATCCCCGAGAGACCAAGTAGCACCTTGTTTTGGGAATTACCCTCTCCAGTATTTGCAGATAGTTAATCTTAACAGCAGTGTTTAGACTCTGCACTAACGTGTTGATAAAAAAACGCTTCTAGAAATGCAGGAGGTGGGGGACCTTCAGTCTTTGGGTTAAGAACTTGGCCCTACATTCATTGCTGGAGGAATCCTCGCCTGACGGAAGATCGCTTCTAAAGGAGAAGCTCTTTTTCTTAGAACCGGGTAATGGTCTGTTTGTTGTCTGAAGGCTGTTTTTTACGGTTCTTCCGGGGGTCTGCAGCTCCCAGGACTGGTAGTCGGCATGCCAAATGGCTTTGGGCTGCATCTGCGAGACTTTAGCTTGGGAGTCAGATCTTTGTTGTTATTCTTGCTTGTCGCCCGTTTGTATTTTAAACTGCTTTGCCCAGTTGCCAAGGTGCTTTCTAGTTAGAGGAGCGGTACTGCATTGCCTTCCCTTACCCTTTGCTCTATTTGATCCTGGGCATTCCCTGTCACCCATTCCCACTGATATCTCCCAGGAAAATAGGGAAACTCTTCTTGCAAAAATGTATAAAGATGAAATCAGTTAGAGTCACATTCCTGTTACTTACAATTCATGGAGTCCTTGTTTTGTAGATGTGGAGTCTAAGTGTGTGTCCATTTTCTTTGCATGTGTAGCCTGTTGCAGTGCCCATTGAGTGTTTGATGCCTAACTGGGTTTTGAGTTAAAAAAAATGTAAATACTGTAAATAGAGCTTTTGATCTGTAATGCTTTTACACAAAGTTTTTTATTTTAATAAATGTTTGGTCCTTTTCTTTTGGAAAGTTTTTTTTTTTAAAAGATTTTATTTATTTGGCAAAAAGAAACACAGTCAGAGAGGGAACACAAGCAGGGGGAGTGAGAGAGGGAGAAGCAGGCTTCCAACCGAGGCAGCCTGATGTGGGACTCGATCCTGGGATTCCAGGATCATGACCTGAGCCGAAGGCAGTCGCTTAACCAACTGAGCCACCCAGGCGCCCCTAAAATGTTTAGTCTTTAAAAGAAATTAAAAAAAAATTTTTTTTAAACTCAAAGGGCCAAATCTTATTTTATAGAAGAGGAAATGGAGTCCCAGAGAGGAAAAATAATACCCCCCCCACCCCAAGGTCTTAAAACTGGTTACTAGCAGAACTGGGATAGGACCAGGTCTTTGGATTTCTAGACTCGTATTTAACTCACTAGTTAGAATTGTCATGGTTCCAATTTAGGTCTCTCCCAGAATGATGAAAGATGAATGAGAAAAAAGGAAATTTTGCTACTTGCAACAACATGACAGTCCTTGAGGACATCACATTGTGTGAGAAAAGTCAGAGAAAGCCAAATTTCTCTTATAGAGAATTTCTCTTATAATAGGTGGAATCTAAAAAAAAATTCACAGGACAGTGATTGTAGACAATAAAACTATAGAACAGACATTAAACTTATTAAGACACTAGATCTTAATTGTTCTCATTACTAGAAGAAATGATAAAAATAATTGTGGGGCACAATTGAGGTGTTAGCTAATGCTACCATGGTGATCCTACTTCAAAATGAATGTATCAAAACATTACCTCATATACCTTGAACTTACATCATGTTGTATGTCAAATGTATCTCAGTTGAAAAAAAAAGTTTTCTTAATGTTTCTGAACTTGGGTGGCAGCTTAACAATGATTAATATAGATAAAACTTTTTAAATGAATGGTGTCATAATTAGTAGCAACTCTGAACTGAGGACAAAGTTTTTCTTTCAAATCCTTTAGTTACTGAAGAAGCAAAACTTTTAATTTTTTTTTAAAGATTTTATTTATTTGACAGAGAGAAACACAGCTAGAGAGGGAACAGAAACAGAGGGACTGAAAGAGGGAGAAGCAGGCTTCCCGCTGAGCAGGGAGCTCAATGCGGGGCTCGATCCCGGGTCTCCAAGATCATGACCTGAGCCGAAGGCAGTCGCTTAACCAGCTGAGCCACTCAGGTGCCCCCAAACTTTTAATTTTTATCTAAGTTTAATTGCACAGCATTTAATTCTTTCAGAGCTTAAATTCCTCTTTTTTTTTTTTTTTTTAAAGATTTTATTTATTTATTTGACAGAAAGATCACAAGTAGGCAGAGAGGCAGGCAGAGAGAGAGGAGGAAGCAGGCTCCCTGCTGAGCAGAGAGCCCAATGCCGGCCTCGATCCCAGGACCCTGAGATCATGACCTGAGCCGAAGGCAGAGACTTTAACCCACTGAGCCACCCAGGCGCCCTAAATTCCTCTTTAGTAGCAAAAAAGAAAAGCTGCAAAATTTTGTTTCCTCAGGCCCTGGGCAGTCGTTGGTGAACTGCTCCTCCACAACTCAAGTCCCACCCTATAAAATTTTCAAGTCCATTCGATAGAAGGCTCTGGTTCCTCTTTTTTGGATTTTACTTTCTGTGAATACATTGAAATGGTTAATATATATGTGACTAATATTAGTTATTTATTACATATATTTAATATATATTTATTTACTGTGAGAGGTCTAACAAAATCTTGAGTTTCTCATTGTCTCTTCTTCTTGAGAGATTCAAGGAATTCAGCATGCGTTTCCTACCCATTGAATACCACCCTCATCTTTCACACTATCACTGCCTAGCTTTTTAGATTTATTTTTTTAAAACACAAATTGGTTATTTAAAGTTAGTAGTTAATTATATTTGTCAAAAAATTTTATCCATTTTGGGAGCTTAGCAAGTAAGTGGGAACACACTTAATCTTTTTGTCTAAAAAAGATTTATTTCATTCTGCTGCAAATGATGTAGGTACAGAATTCTTGGTTAATAGTTGTTCTTTGTCAAGATTGTGAAAAGATTATCGGGCTGTGTTCTAGCGCCCACTGTGCATGAGAAATAGTCTATCTGTTGTTTCTTGGCAGGTCATCTGTCTTTTTCTGTCCAGTAGCTTTTAAGATGTTCTCTTATCCTCAACATTTAGCAATGTCACTACAAAATGTTTCTTGATTAGATTCATTATTACGTATTGTGTTTGGCATTTGGTGCTCCCTTTTACACAAGTTGAACCGTACAACTATTACTCCTGAGAACACACAGCATTTTCTTCATTATGAAATGTTCTCAGCCAGTGTCTCTTTGGCTACTGAGTCATAGACACTTTCCTCTTTTCTATTCTTGAAGTCCCATTAGATGTATATTAGAGCCTTTCAATATGTCTTCTCTGTCTCTTAGCCACTGTTTCATCCCCCACCCATTGCATTCTGGGTAAATCCCTCAACACCATCTTCCAGTTCACCGGTTGTCTCTATTGTTTTATCCAAAGTGGAATTAATCCTATTGAACTTTTTAAAAAAGATTTTATTTATTTATTTGGCAGAGAGAAACACAGCTAGAGAGCGAACACAAGCAGGAGGAATGAGAGAGGGAGAGCAAGCTTCCCGCTGGGCAGGGAACCCAATGCGGGGCTCGATCCTGGGATTCCAGGATCATGACCTGAGCTGAAGGCAGTCGCTTAACCAGCTGAATCACCCAGGCGCCTCCCCATCGAACTTTTAATTTAAGCTCTATGTTTTTCATTACTAGCATTTCCAATCTGTTTCTTTTCATATACACCTATTCTTTTTTTTGTTGTTACACAATTTACTGACCATTTTAATGGATATTTTTTCTTTTTCTCTTTGTGTATTCTAAAAATACTTATTTTAAAGAAAGATTTATTTATTTATTTGAGAGAAGGAGTGATCAGGGGGAGAGGCAGAGGGAGAGGGAGAGAGAGGGTGTTGAGCAGACTCGATGCCGAGCACTGAGCCCAATGCTGGGCTCCATTTCAGGACCCTGAAATCACAACATGAGCTGAAACCAAGAGTCGGACATTTAACCACCCAGGGACCCTACTAAAAATTCTTTTAATTTTTATTTATTTTTAAAGATTTTATTTATTTGACAGAGAGATCATAGGTAGGCAGAGGGGCAGAGAGAGAGCAGGGGAAGCAGGCTCCTGCCGAGCAGAGAACCCTATGTGAGGCTTAATCCCCGGACCCTGAGATCATGACATGAGCCAAAGGTAGAGCCTTAACCCACTGAGCCAATTAGGTGCCCCACCCAGTAAAAATTCTTATTTTAAATGACCCTTCAGATTCTGCTATTATTCTCTTTTAATGTGGAATGAAAGTCTCCCAATATTGATTTTGTTGCCTCCCTTTCTTAGTGTTAGTTTTCTTATGTGTGTTAAAATTTTAATGTTTGCAGTATACATCTGGAGGGATATCATACACACTTTCTCTTATTTTTTCTTGCTGTCCCTTTCTCTTCTCTGGGTTCACTCCTTCCTGTCTGGCAGTTTTGCAACTGCTTCTGGTGAGGTCTTAGGGCCCCAGTCCACAACCTGGTCTTGTGTTGGTGGCTATGAATTTCTTTCTTATGATGATATCGGGACATTTTAGAATGAGTCACTGGCCATTTGGTGGCCCGTGTCCTGGCCACAAGGTCTTGTGTGCTCATTTCTGCTTTTCTAGAGTCATGTTCATTGAAGCTCTCACCTCAGTTGCAGCTTTTTTCCTGGCAGGAATTCCCCAGCCCATTCAAGTTCACCCAGTAAGCTTGGAACCAGGCTTCACCCATCCAAGGCACCCTTACCTTCTGTCTCGTGGAGCACTTAGCTTGTGTATCTTGGCTTACCTTCGCAGTCTACCGAGCTCACAGCTTTAGAACTTCCTGTGTTAGATATCTGTTCAATTTCTACGCACAAATATTTATTTCTTCTTTATGTATGTGTGTGTGCATGCTTTACTCCTCCTCCCCAATCATCTTTTAAATTACTCTTTTAAAATAGATTATCTGTAATTGCAAAATGTTCAGGGAGTGGAGAGAGTATCTTCAAAGCACGAGCTTGCAATGCGATCTTGATCCCCAGACTCTGGTCCTGGGGAGGAGAATAGCAACAGTTCTCACAATAACGTCTTGGAGACCTCAACTGTTACTGCTGCTGCTAGATTGCTATTGTCCTTTGTTTCCCATAGAACATGCGTTACTCTCCTAATATGACTCAGGCCCTGACAAAGCCCACTTGATATAGTTGCATTTTCTCTTAAATAGACTTAAGCCCATCGGTGATTCACTTAGCAAACATTTTCGTAATAAATTTGCAACATCCTATAACGAAACAAACTTGGAGGACAGCCAGCCTAACTTCATAGGGAATGTGGTTTAAAAATGAACGAATCACTCTCTAAAGTACCCAAGATGGTTATAGAAACATATTAATATGTTTTTCTCTTTTCACGCATTAAACTAAGATCCCTTGCTGATATTGAAACAAGCCGGAAATTCCCACAGATTAAGAATCCCAACCAGGTTTTCAATGAACTTAGGTGTTTTAGCTTGGAAAGAAAGGTCATGATAGGCTGCTGAATTACATCAGTGAGGAACTAAAGGTGAGAGTGGGTTTGGTTTGAGAATCCCCTTAGCTGTGCACTATGCAAATCACTGCATACAGATTTTGGAGGCTTAAGCTTACAAATTTTGGAGGTCCCATGAATGCCACCTGCAAGTAGGACACCCAGGAAAGCTGGTGGTGTAATTCAGTTTGAGTGTGAAGCCCTGAGAACCAGGGGAGCTAATTGTATAAATCCCAGTTCCAGGGCTGGAGAAAATGAAATGCGATGTCCTAGCTCCATCATTGAGGCAGGGAAAAAAATAAGGTGTCAATTCCTCCTTCTTCTGTCTTTTGTCCTATTTATGTCCTCAACAGATTGGACGATGCCCACTGTCTCGGGCTGTCGGGGCTGTTAGAGAACAGTACCATGGACCTGGGGGCCTATGACAACAGAAATTTATTTCTCACAGTTCTGGAGACTAGAAGTCTGAGATCAGGGTGCCAGCAGAGCCCACTTCTGGTGAGTCCTGACTCCTTGGTTTCATACTACTGACTTCTTCCTTGTCCTTGTATTGTGGAAAGGGAAAAGGGAGTTCTGTGGGGCCTCTTCTAAAGGGCACTAATTACCTCCCAGGAGTCTCACCTCCTAATTCCATCACCTTGGGGATTAGGATTTCAACATAGGAATTTGGGGGTCCCACAAATATTCAGACCATAACACCCCCCCACCCTGGGAGCAAGTCTACTTTACTGAGTCCAGAGCTTCAAATACTAATCCCCTCCAGAAACACCTCACAAACACGCCCAGAAATAACATGTAACCTGGGTGGGCATCCTGTGATTATTCAAGCTGACACATAAAATTAGCCATTACAATGGAACCATCCCAGAGATAAGGAGTAGAGGAGGAAGTGGGAGGAGTGTGTGGTGGTTAGAGAGCTCAGTTCTGGTTTTAAGTGCTAACTTTGGCTGGGAAAATTCTCTCTTGCTACATTATCAGCAGGGAAAAACATCCATTTACCAACCGGGGTGTTGACTAACCTGGTCTAGGTTGGGAATTCCAGCTGGGCAGGGCTGGAGGAGGTCTGAAAAGTAGACATGGGGCCAATTGGAGAGAGGTGGGTGCAGTGGGATGTGGGTTGGTGAGAGTTCTTGAAAGTTCTCTTGCCAATGTAATGCACTTTTTAAAGGAATCTTCTTCTTTACTTCTCTGGTAGAACCCAGGGTTGGCCTGTCTTGTTCCCTTTCCCCTACCTTGGGTGCAAAAGTTAGCACCCAATTTACTGTCTCCCAGTGACTTGCTCAGAGGTTCCGATGATGGTGAAGAGAATGGTTTTGGTTTAAGACTGGACTGGCACCTGCACAACAAGGGCTTGCCATCCTTGGGGCCAGAAGTAGGGCTAGGAAGTAGAACTTAGAAGAAATACCCAGTTAGTAGTGGGTCAGTTGGTGCCAAGTTGGTCTAGGAACCAGACTGTGTGCCCATATTTTGTCTACTTCCATAGAGCTCACACTGAGATTTCTTTATACTCTGGTGAAATAGTTTCTGTGTTGCAAATTCCTGAGTTTTACAGAAAAAAGCATTCTGGAAGCTGGGGGAAAGATTATAATTCCAACGGCTATCTGTGGAAAAAAAAGAACAACTCTCTTCTTTTTCTTTTTCATTTTTCTGGAAGTGGAAAGAAGTTACTGTCTCTATAACCAAAATGCTTGGGAGGGCTTTATCTCTGGACTTTACCATGAAATGCTATGATCTCAGGAAAATTTTCATGTCACCTTTGACTAATGGATCTAGGGGGAACATGAGGTGGTTATAGATGGGAAAGGGCAGATCCCAGAGATAATTTTAAAGCAGGGCAATGTGGTCTTCAAAGTGGGATGTGTTTTCTCAAAACTTATTTCTCTTCTGGGTCCCCATCACACAATAACATGCTGATCATTTTGAATACTATTTATTTATCATTTATACATTTCCTTAGATTAAGAGCTTCCTAAAAACATGACCTCACTTTTATTAATTTTCCTACTTTCTAGAGCCTAGTTCAGAGAGTGGCAGTCAATAAAAACTTAGCCAGTGTTTGTGAATTGGTATGAATGATGGTCAGAATCTCCTCCAGTCTTTATGATTTCTTCCCCACCCATCCCTTTCTGGAAGGCCCTCACTCATTCAGACTTAATGATGGAGGAAGGGAGGGAGAGCCTATTCAGGACTCTACTCGATCTTGTATCATTATATTCCTCACTTAGGTCCGATCCTTCCTTCAGAGAAGGAATCTATTATTCAGGAAGGCCCCCTAAAACTCATTGACATTAGGGCTTAATGACTGAATGGGGTACTTCCTTATGAAAGTAAATCCTTCTGTTGATAGTATAGGGTACTAACATTTTTTTTCCTTTTGGTTCTCCCTATCTCTTTCTCTCTGATCTCCTCTGCATCTCTTCTTAGTTGTCTAGTCATTGAGAGATTCATTTCCAGTCATTTTGGTTATTAGTAAACTCTCCTTTAAAAGTTAAGAGAGAAGCCATGGTTTGTATCTTTATGAACAAATCCAAGCAGATGGCAAATTGACTAAAAGAATTCCAGTTTTATTTTTATTATTTAATATTTTTTTTATTTTTAAGGATTTATTTATTTGAGAGAGAGTGCATGTTGGGACAAGGGGCAGAAGGAGAAGGAGAGAGACTTTTTTTATTTTTTAAAAGATTTTATTTATTTATTTGACAGAGAGAGAAAGACCACAAATAGGCAGAGAGGCAGGCAGAGAAAGAGGGGGAAGCAGGTACCCTGCCGAGCAGGGAGCTCTATGTGGGGCTCCATTTCAGGACCCTGGGATCATGACCTGAGCTGAAGGCAGATGCTTAACGACTGAGCCCCCCAGGCGCCCCCTCCTCCCCGGGAGAGACACTCTTAAGCAGACTCCATGTTGAACAGGGAACCCCACACAGGGCTCAATCCCATGACCCTGACATCATGACCTGATCTGAAATTCAGAGTCCGATGTTTCACTCACTGAGCCACCCAGGCACCCCAAGAACTCCACTTTTAAATGAAAGAGTTAATTCTGAGGTACGAGAGAGAGAGGAGCCATGAAGGAAGGAATGGGGGTCCACACACCTGCATGCAGGCCCAGCCAATGTGTGGCTGCACTCTTTATCTCAGAACAGCTAACTGCGCACTGCACTTGGATGCTTACCTTTTAAACATTTTTGTTCTGAAGCACACACACACACACACACACACACAATATTTTTGTTCTTGTATGTTTTCTTAACCTTTTGAATTTCTCCTTAGATTCTTAGTAAAATTCTTTTGAAAAGTGTACCATGTGTTGGCTGACCCAAAAGAGGAAGAAGAGAGAGTTTTGTGTGCATTTAGATTTGAAAACAAGATGCAAAGTAAGAGTTTGCCATGTTCTGTGGCAGTGACTTAATTTGGGGGAGGTGCCAGACTCCTTTGAGAATCTTTTTTCTTTTTTTTTTTTTAAAGATTTTATTTATTTGAGAGAAAAAGAGAGAAAGCGAGAGAGAAAGAGAGAGAAAGCACAAGCAGGGGGAGCGGGAGAGGGAGAAGCAGACTCCCAGGTGAGCAGGGAGCCTGATATGGGGCTCGATCCCAGGACTCTGGGATCATGACCTGAGCTGAAGGCAGATGCTTACCCAACTGAGCCACCCTAGTGCCCTTTCTTTGAGGATCATAATGACAACTACAGACTCTTCATAGAAGAATATACATTCTGCATTCAATTTCAGAGAGGTTTTGAAGGCTCTTTAGATCCCAGGGTAAAAATCTCTGCCTCATCAGGGGTGGGAGACAAACAGAGGGAGAAAGCCTCTGTTGTTTGGGGTCTTCATCATGTCCAGGCTGAATCAATTCCTTTGTGAGCTCACTTATTTTGTTCCTTGGATTATTTTATTTCACCGAGTCATTATGATAAATAGCCTATATTTACTGAATATTTGTTAGCACACGATCTAACTTAATTGTGCCAACAATCTCAAGAGGTAATGGAATTATTTTCAATTCATTGGTAAGGAACCTGCGATTTAGCGAGGTTTAGGTGCTTGCCCTAAACAATTTACCCAAAGCAAATAATCCACATTACCTTACTTCTTTGTGTGTGTTCTGTTATAACTGAGTTTGAGATTCGCGGACACATCTCTGTCATCCAGAATGCTTTATAAATGGCTCCTACTTCCCTGGGGTGATTATAACCATGTACAGCCGAATCTATTTCTTTGAGCCTCACACTCTTTTGGGGCAAACTCTTTTCTGAACGTCTAGCTCTCATTTTTTCCTACATTCTCAGCAAACCTGTAGGGAGTTCAGGGAATATTTTCCTGAAATTAAATATGAAGAATTAAGTGATCACATCAGATGCAAAGCACATAATATTGTTTTCTTTAGAGGACAGCCAGACTCCTTCATTTCAATCATCATCAATTGAGCACCAACGGGCATGCCAGACACAGCGGTGTTGCCTCAGGGGAACCATCTGTTTATTGCTCACGCCCTAGTGCGAAACAGATGCTCTTCTCAACGAAGTGTTGACCAAAACTTTCAGTTTTGAAGTTTTTGGAGACTTGCAGTTTTTCTTCTAAAAGACATGAGTGGTGGGTTCCTGGGTGGCTCAGTTGGTTAAGTGACTGCCTTCGGCTCAGGTCATGATCCCGGAGACCCGAGTTTGAGCCCCGCATCGGGCTCCCTGTTTGGCGGGAAGACTGCTTCTCCCTTTGTCACTCCCTCTGCTTGTGTTCCTTCTCTGGCTGTGTTTCTCTCTGTCAAATAAATAAAGTAAATCTTAAAAAAAAAAATAAAAAAAATAAAAGACATGAGTGGAGTGATCAGAACTGGGGAAGTTCCTCTCTGTATTGGGGTGCCATTTGCATTAAGGAAAGAAAAGTGAACTGGAGAGGGGTTTGTGCTGGGCTTCTAGACAAAGCTGTGACATCAAGTCGCCGTTTTGGCGGGGAAAACCATCCGCGGCTGTGGTGGCCGAGTGGGTGCAGAGCCGGTGGGTGCCCTCCGCCCACTTCATGCTGAGGGCCACTCGTAAATGTGAGTCTTATCATTTTATGGATAATCACAGTGCATAATACAGAATTTTTAAAAGTTAAGGGACAAAAGGGTGATATTAAGAATGACTTCTTACAGAGAAGACTTCATTTACTTTCATTTCCTAAAAAGCAGCACCATTTACTTTATAAGTTTGTAGTCATTTTAAGAAGATAGTTTAGGGGCACCTGGGTGGCTCAGTAGGTTAAGTATCTGCCTTTGGCTCAGGTCACCATCTCAGGGTCCTGGGCTCCAGCCCGGCATTGGGCTCCCTGCTCAGTGGAGAGTCACTTCTCCCTCTCCCTCTGCCAAGCCCCCTGCTCACGCTCCCTCTTGCTCTCAAATAGAGAAATAAATAAATAATAAAAAGAAAAGTCAGCTTAACTCATGCTATTGCAGAAGGTCCAATTACATATCACTCTGTGAAGCATTACTTTTCCTTTAGATGAAAGGGCTATTCTTCTAAATCAGTTTCACTTCTTTTTGACTCTGTTTCCTTGTATAGATAGAAAAACTCAAGGTTTTGGCTCATTAGCTGAGAAATCCCCGATACGACTGAATGAAGCACTAGACATTTTGAAAAGGAAATCCTTTCTTTGAATAATTATTTTCGTCCTGCTGTGGTATAAGTTAGAAAACAGAAAAATTCCTACGATACAAGTGGGAGAAGGGAAGAGGGTGGGAAAACACAAGGATGAACCGGGTTAGTATTCCCGGATACACACGGCCACACCGGGAAGGAGCATCAGTTTCTTCATCTATTCTGTTATTCTGCCGCCTTATCAACGGCTGCATCGCGGTATCCTCTCCATTCCAATCGTTACCACTGGGACTTTTTTAGTTATTTTTATTTTTTATTATTATTATTTTTTAAAGATTTTATTTATTTGACAGAGAGAAACACAGCCAGAGAGGGAACACAAGCAAGGGGAGTGAGAGAGGGAGAAGCAGGCTTCCCACTGAGCATGAAACCCGATGTGGGACTTGATCCCTGGTCTCCAGGATCATGACCTGAGCCGAAGGCAGTCGCTTAACCAACTGAGCCACCCAGGCACCCTTTTTTTATTTTTTAAAAATATTTTATTTACTTATTTGAGAGAGAGAGAATGAGAGGGGAAGGTCAGAGGGAACAGCAGTCTTCCCATGGAGCAGGGAGCCTGATGTGGGAATCAATCTCAGGACTCCGGGATCATGACCTGAGCCGAAGGCAGATGCTAAACGACTAAGCCACCCAGGCGCCCCAACAGTCACGACTGTGACTTTTATGTGCTCTTGCAATGTCATCATAAATATTCACTGACTATAAATGAGAGAATGGCAAATAAATATGAAGTCAATGCTTAGAACTGTGCCTGACCCATAATATTCGTTGACTAAATATTTGGTGGATGAATAAAAGGGAAAGACGGAATGCTGAGAGAAATTAGACCTCCAAGGGGTGTGCAGTAAGGATCAAGCATCTGAGAAAGCATGTAATAGAATCATTAACTTTGGAGCTGAAAGAGATTGTACATCAGTGGCAGAAAAATTTGATTTCCCCAAAGGTGATGTACATGAAATATTTGAGGATCACAAGAGTTATAAACAATGGTTTGCATGAAATTGTTTGAAATGAAAACCCAGGTCCACGTTATAAAACCTGAACTGTTGGTCATTTAAATAATCATTTGCTTCCTAGTGCCTCCAGTTCTCAGCTCTGCATACGGAGTTCACATTCTGTTCAGCAGCTCATTCTGCTTTCCTCTATTGGGCATGCTCCTGCTAAACTTAGAGAAGATGTTCTCTTTACACATCTCCTGAAGTTTCTTAAAAACCATTTTATTAAGGAACACCTGGAGGGCTCAGTTGGTGAAGCCACCGACTCTTGATTTTGGCTCAGCTCATGATCTCAGGGTAATGAGATCGAGCCCTGCTTTGGGCTCCCTGCTCAGCACAGAGTACGGTGGAGATTCTCTCTCCCTCTGCCCCTCCCTGTTCATGTGCATGTGTACTCTTATTCTCTCAAATAAAAAATAAATATGTTTTTCTAAGACTCATTTTTTTAAAAGATTTTATTTATTTGACAGGGAGAGAGAGAGAGAGCGAGAGAGAGAGCGAGGGAGCGCAGGGCTTAATGGAAGGCAGAGGGAGAGGGAGAAGCAGGCTCCCCACTGAGCAGGGAGCATGATATGGGGCTCCATCCTAGGACCCTGAGATCATGACCTGAGCCAAAGGCAGATGCTTAACCGACTGACACCCAGGTGCCCCAGAAAAATGTTTTTGTTTTTTTTTTTTTAAGATTTTTTATTTTTATTTATTTATTTGACACAGAGAGAGATCACAAGTAGGCAGTGAGGCAGGCAGAGAGAGAGAGAGGAGGAAGCAGGCTCCCTGCTGAGTAGAGAGCCTGATGCGGGCCTGGATCCCAGGACCCTGAGATCATGACCTGAGCCAGAGGCAGAGGCTTTAACCCACTGAGCCACCCAGGGGCCCTTGTTTTGTTTTTTAATCAAGAGTTAATTTTTTAGAGCTGTTTTAGTTTCATAGCAAAATTGAGAGGAAGGTAGAGGTTTGCCATAAACCACTCCCACCCCCACACATGCATAGCAACACTCCCACTAAAGGGTACATTTGTTACAATTGATGAACCTACATCAACACATCATCATCACCCAAAGTCCATAGTTTATATTAGGGTTCACTCTTGATGTTGGACCTTCTGTGCAATGATATGTATCCATTAGTTCACTACTCTAAAAGTGTCCCACCACTCATCCTTCCCCTGCTCCTGCCCCAGCCTCTGGTAACCATCGATCTTTTCACCATTTTCGTAGTTTTACCTTTTACACAATGCCATTTAGCTGGAATCGTAGAGCACATAACCTTTACAGAGTGACTTCCTTCGCTTAGTGATACACACTTAATTACTCCATGCATTTTCATGGATCCTTAGCTCATTTCTTTTTAGTGCTGAATAATATTCCACTGTCTAGATATACCACCGTTCATGTATCCATCCAGCTACTGAAGGACATCTTGGTGGCTTCCAAGTTGTGGCCATTATGAATAAAAGCTGTTATAAACATCCATATGCAGTTTCATGTGGACATAAGTTTTCAGTTCCTTTGGGTAAATACCAAGCAACACTCTTGCAGGATCATATGGTAAGACTCTGTTTACTTCTGTAAGAGACTGCCAAACTCTTCCAAAGTGGCTGCACCGTTTTGCACTTCCATGAGCAGCGAAGGAGAGTTCTTGTGGCTCCACATCTCACCAGCACTTGCCGGTGTCAGTGTCCTGGATTTTACCCACTCCAACAGATGTGGTAGGTATCTCACTGTCCCTTTATTCGTGTTTCCCTGATGTCATGTGATGTATTTACTCACTGTTTCAGGCCAAGAGGGGCTCACCAGGTGGGATCCCTTCCCACTTGCTTTGGTCCCCACCCTTTCCCAAATCACCAGTGTGATTAGAATTCCTGTTCGGCACGTCCTCTAGCTTTTTTAGAATATTCTGCATATTCCTTGCACGCTGGATAACAGGTCTGCCCACATGGCCCCTCTCAAATAATCTCCTCAAAGTGTGTCATGTCAAATATTAACATGAGGATTGACCCAGTGTGTTGAGCCCACAAAGCACATCTAAAGAAGCAGCTTCATAAGCTGTTTAGTTCGACAGGTAACTCCGTATTTCCCAGGGAGAACAGAGCTGCCCAAGCAGGACAGTCCCTTTTCTTTTCATTTGCACATGGTCTCAGAATTTAGCAAAATTCTGTTCAGTGGGTGCCTGGGGGGCTCAGTCAGTTAAGCATCTGCCTTTGGCTCAGGTCATGATCCCAAGGTCGTGGGATCGAGCCACACATCGAGTTCCCTGCTCAGCAGGGAGCCTGCTTCTCCCTCTCTCCCTCTGCCTGCTGTTCTCCCTACTTGCGTTCTCTCTCTCTCTGTCAAATAAATAAAAATCTTAAAAAAGAATAATTCTGTTCAGCCACATTCATCCGGTGACACAAATGCACAAACAGGAGAAAATTCAGTTCTCCCCACTGACATTCCTTTTTCCAGGGGTGGGAATCCAGGATGGTGCTGAGACGCTTAGCTGTGAGCATCCTTCCCTGGGCAGCCGGGGCCAGGAGTCCGAGCTGTCTGAGTGTCCGAGTGTGAGGCTTACGTACCTACTGTTGGTGTTGGCAATGCCTTTGGGTATCACTTTTCCTGACCAGCCTCGCAAAACCCAACACAGACCTTTGTCAAAAAGGCCAAGGGGAACTTTTGGAAATGCAAATGTACATATGGACAGAGAAGGGCTTATAATTGATGATCTTTTGTGTATTGCTCATTAAGGGGGTCAGCTCAATAAAAAGCACATTGCCTCTTCGATGTCAGGGACAGACATTCTAACCAGAAACAAGGCTCTCAGTGTGCTAGCTTCCCTCTGATGGGGGAGCACAGGGGCTGCTATGCATGGGGACTGATGGGGACAGGGAGGAGAGGGAGCCAGAAGCTGAGGGGGATGTCACTTTAAACAGCATTTAAAAACACTAGCATATTTATTGGCATAATTACTAACACACTGTTTCACTTCCTACTGCAATGTGAGGTCTAGTGTGTCAAAGTGTGGATTCCTCTCTGTGGTCTGTCTTTTTTAAGGCATGAACTTACTAACCTTTCAAAGAGACTGAACACCCATCACCCACTTTGTAAATGGTAGAATTTTTAGAAATAGCAAGAAAAAACACATTTCTTTCCAAGGACTTTCTGTACTATCCTCTTTTAAATTTAGCATCCTCTATAAACCCTCAAGAAATAAGCCAGGAAATACTGAGGAAGAATTCAGGGGCTCAAAAGAGAAACCCTGTCTCAACTAAAATAATGACTGAGGACTGAGATTCCTCCTTGTTAGGTGTGTGTGTTTGGTGGGGAGCAGGCCACGTTTTTAGGGGTGACTTATGGACAGCTGCAATGGAGAAATACTGTCTCATCTCATGGCTAGTTTGGGGGGGTTACATAATTAAGAGTCTCTAAATGGTTGCAAAATTGTCATGGATGCTTTACCCTTCTGGATTAAAAATAATTCTAGAAGTTTCCTCTTACTGAAGGTATAGGAAGGTTGAAACTCTCCGAAATGGATTTCAATTAAGCAATTGTCAGTGCCCTTTGATGAGCTGACCAGCGCACCAAATTTGTAATCACACCTGACTTGGCCCCACTACTCTTACTTTTCTGGTCCTTATCTGTCAGATGGAGATCCTGGAAGCATCTGCTTCACCCGTGAGTTAGTTGCTATAAAGCGTGAGGCCCATAGAAAGTACACACTAAACACTACGTGGTAGCCTTTCTCCTCCCCTTCTTCTCCCCTCATTTGTCGGCCCCACCTCCCCTCACCTCTCTTGAGTCCATTCTCGTCCACAGACCACTGAGAACACAAATGGGCTCAACATAAGCCTCAGAGGCTCCATCATTTTCCAAAGGGTGGCGGGTAAACTCTTGAAAGCCCAATAATCAAAAGAAGATGGAGAAATAACTTCTTACGGACCGTCTCTCTGTAGCCTGCTTTTCTTCAAGCACTGTTGTGCACTCTCGGGAGCCTAAGGGCTCGTCAGCTGTCTGTGAAGTTAGTCTGGCCCCTGGAGGGAGGGAATGGAGGCAGGAGCACCGAGCTCACTTGCACACTAGGCCTGATTCAGGCCTTCACTCTGCCAGAACTCTGCAGGGCTGGGCAAGTTATTCTACCTCCTGGGGACATGTTCCTTCCCTGCCAAATGAGAGCTTTGGACATACTGACACTTAGGCCTCCTCACAGCAGGGGAGCCTGGGGGTTCAAACTCCAAGAACCTGGAAATGCTTAAATAATTCAGGAAGTCCTGCCTGGGAACTTCCGGTGGGCTCAGGGTGCAGAGGGCAAGGATCACCTTCTTGGCACCCACTCAGTTTTTGAGATGCAGGCTGCCGGCCTACCTCAGCAGCATCAAGCTCTGTATTTAGGACCAGAGCTTCATCTGTTCCAGGCCCGTGGCCCTCATTCACCGCTGGGGATCTGGAGTGACTCTGGGTTTACTCCACTCTCACCCCTCCCCACCCAATGCTCGCGACTTTTCCTGTGTGAACAGAGCAAGAATAGTCTAGATAAAGGAGCTGTTTTATACGGAACAGAGCCCCAGAGCCCGGAGTGAGAGTGGGGCAGTCCCCTCTCTTGGTGGGGTGGCAATGGTTGTGGAGGGCTTTGCTGAGGGAGGGGATCCATTAGCTCTCTTTTTGTCTCCTGGAGTCCCCACTGACTTCAGCCCTTCTGATTGGCTCCAAAAAAGCTGCAAACAGAAAGAGAGTCCACCTGGGGATCAGGGGCTGTTCCCGAAACGGTGGCTCACACCTGAAGGTGTTATTAGTTATCCCGTCTTAAGTGGTTCACCCAATGCAGTCCTTCTAGTAACGTCCCGGGGGTGGGCATGAGAGGAGAAAGGGATAGTACTAGAACTAGAAGGGCACTGAGGGTAGAAAAACCATGGGGGCAATGGATGCCAGGGTATAAGATTGTGCCCAAGGGGTTGATTCAGGGGCAGTCACCATGTTTATAGTTTTCACCTTAGAGTAATGAATGTTCATGGTTAGGCCAATTTTTGGGGTAGCCTGGAGCCAGCCTTATCCTTAGAGATCAGGTGACCTAGAGTGGGTGTGCTCATGTGGCTCCTCTTGTTTCTCTACTTTTCTGCCTTCCTGTCCTGGCTCATGAGTCTTTCCACCTGCCCCCCAATATTCAGATAATAGCATTAGATTGTAAGTTTCCTAATAGATAGTTTGATTGCCATTCTCCTTACTGGTAAGGAACCCAAGGTCTGGAGATATGATGAGAGATACCCAAGGCCACATGGCAGGGCAAAGATTTGAACCCACAGCGTTGACCTCCAGTTCAATGTCAAAGGAAAAGGTTGGGGGGGAGGGTAAGGCAATTCAAATTTATTTAGATCTTCTCTGTGCTCAGTACTCTGCACTACTTATATCAGCCATTTCATTTACTCATACTGTATGATGGAGTATTAATCACTTTACAGATGTGGAAGTTGACACTTTGGAGAGGTTAATTCATTTTGTGCTGATAAATTGTGGACCTTTATCAGAGAGATTCCGAGCCCAGTCTTTTGGACCTTTACACTCACGTCCTTTCCTCTGGACCTTGCAATAAGAATGCCGTACTTTGCCATTACTCATGCCACTGGTGCATCAAACCAACATTGAGTCTTCTCTGGCTCCTCTGTGTTCAACATGTTGCTGATTTATACTGCATTCTTCTGCTGTTCTTGGGAGGTCATGAGTTTTAACGAAACTCCGTGATTTACTCAGGACTGAAGATAAAATTTTGCCATTGTCCCTTCAGATATTCTAGGCAGGGATGTCCACCATTCCCAGGAGATACTGGTCAGTATTTTTGGCTATACAATGATTACATAGAGGGTCTGGCAATTAATGTCCTAGAACTAAGGATTCTGGAGATCTTTGAGTGTTCTCATAATCCCGAACAATGAAGAAATATACTTAGAATAAGAGTGGTACCCTCTTTGAAAAAAAAAAAAAACTCACTTAAAACACAAATGCCTTCCCAGTGACTCCTCATGATTTTCATTGAACATTTTCAATGGAAGCGAGCTCTCAAGAGAATGACCTCTGGTGTGGTGAGCCTCCCTTCATCAGAACATAGTGGGAGATGATGACATAATCTACGTAGAAATCTAGCCCTACCAAAACATACCTCACTACCACTTTCTCTAAACTTTGTTCTCCCTATATATAAAAAGGGGATAACGTCAACACCTTCCATATAGCAATGCCATTGTGTTCTTGTTAACACACACAGAGTACTTATCACGGTGTCTGGCACCATTAATTCAAGCTTTAATTCTGAATGTAATATGAAGTGTTGAATGGAAACATTAGAGCTCTTTTGTAAAATGCTCAACTATAGGTACTAAAAATTTGAAATTACTTTATTGTTCACCTAAATTTAAAGTAAAAAGTAAATATTTTGATACCCTTAAATTATGCATCTGATACCAGAGAATAAGAATTATAGAAGAAGTTGAAGAGTCACAACCAAATTAAATCAAAAACAGACACGTTCACATTAACATTTCTGCAGACCTCGGTGATGTCTCTGGGACTGGGCTGTCTGCTTCCCTCCCGTCGTCTGGCACCCAGGGAGGACAGTGGTGTTCCTAGGTAGACCATGTGTGGTCTCCTCACATTCTACGGCTGAGAGTAGCCAGGAAAACCTTGACTGAGAAGTCACAGGGGCTGTTTCGCTATTTTAGGGCATTGGGGTTGTATTTATATTTCTAATGTCCTGAGCTGAAGAGCTGGACTTCGGGCTAGGGAGCTGGGCTTTAAAGAGTCAGGTCATCCTAAAGGAATGTGAGGAGTGCATCTTTGCCGACGGAGGTTAAACAGAGGGAAAGTGGATAAGTAATCTGCTATCTCTCAACTAATGCTAGCTAGAAGTTAACATTTCACTACCTCCAGCAGAGAAGCTAATGAGAAAGCTCTACACATGGTTTTACTTGGGAGAAGAGAAAGTGGCAACTGGGGTAAGATGAGTTTCCCATTACCGCACACACAACCCCTCTGTATGCACCAGTTTTGTTTCTGTTTTGTTCTGTTTTGTTTTCAAGAGTTCCATGTTCATCATTCTTAGAACAGGCATAATAATGTTACAGGGTCAATGCAATATACTCAATGTGATGTTAAGTTGTAAATGTCAACATAATGACATTTTTCAGCGTCATCCCATCTGCCTTGCCTCAAAGGTCTCATAATATAGTAAAACACTGAAGACGCACAGCAGTGTTTCTCAAATAGCCCTTTACAAAATCATAGACTGAGGCACCTGGCTGGCCTGGTAGTAGAACATCTGACTCTTGATCCTGGGGTTCTAAGTTCAAGCCCCATGTTGGGTGTAGAGATTCCTTAAAAAAATAAAATCTTAAAAACAAACAACCAGCCAACCAACCAACCAAACAAACAAAAAACACAGTTACCAAAAGAAGATTTCCAGGACCCAAAGTAGATGGGATGCACGCATCTACCTTTACCCCCCACCACCATAATTCAAATAAATACTGAGGTTTGAGTGGCATTGTCCTGGAGTAAGTGTAGGCTCCGAGCCTAGGATGTGAAGCCTTTCTTTTCTGTGTCTGTACAATTAGTGTAGCCAGATTCAATAGGGGAGTGTCAAAGGGTATTGAAAGAAGTGTGAAGCCTATAGGCCTCAAGATGAGAAAGACATGTAGGTGTGCTTGAAAAGGAGAAGAACTGGCCTTGGAAGGTAAGAAGTAGCTATGGCAACTGGAGGAATAAATGACTATAATCCCAATGTTTATGGAATGCCCTGTTGAGTGACTGATGCGGCCATCATCAGGGCTTAGGCCTGATACGTTTTTCCATGGTGTCTGGTGAGAGGGAAATGCAGAGATTTGCTTCTCCATAAATATTTATCAATGGGTATTTTGGGAATGAACACATACAAGGAAATAGGTTTAATTTACACATGTCTGTCTTTGTGTGGATGGGTTGGGCAGATTGGATATATCGGTTAGGTGCAGTAGATGGCAATTCCTGGTTGGTTTGGAGTGCTCCTGGTTGGGACGTTGAAAGTTCATTCCTGGGGGAAGAGACTTGAGAAAGTCTGAACCTTGGAAAGGAGAATCTATAGAGACAGTGGGTAGAAGGAGGGATGCATGTATGTGTGGGGAGAAAGACTCTATTCAGGGAAGCTCGGAAGTTGTTCTTTTCCCTGAAAATGTCCCGGGAAGAATTCCTATGGCAAAGCACAGAGCACATTGTCCAGCCTGGACTCAAGAGGCTGAGTGGGAGATGCAGGAGTGTAAAAATCTAGAAGTGGACTGTGGGAGGGAGCTAGTTAATGCTCAGAAGGCTGAGTCCAGTTATCTAAATTGGAGGACAGTGTCTTTTAGCAGAAATCTTGACCTTGACCCTGAGCTGCTCTCTCACTGCACCAAATATGGAAGGTATTTGTAGAACTCGTCACAGGATGGAGAAGTGGAGTCCTAGATGGGGGAGTGGTAGACTGAGGTGGAAGTCTTTGGACAAATCCCCTTATAATCCTCTAGGTAGTAATGGGCCAAGAGCTGAGGAATCCACAAGAAGCTGGTAGAGGAAGACTTTGGTTTAAGGCCTGCCTTTGGCATTCTTTTATCTTTGGATGAAAAGCAGATTTACATGGAAGCGTGGTTCACCCTGTGAACTGACTCCATTTACCCAGTCCTTGGGAGGTTGTACATTAAGTGCTGTCAAGGCTTGAAAACAAAAGAAACCTATTTTGTCACTTTCCCCACTCTTGAGGGGATACTTTGGCTCAAGATGGAACAAGCTATTCTTGTTCAGGAGCTCCTCTAGGCTTTTTTTTTTTTGCTATTATAATAACTAACCAAAGATTGAGAAGCACGATCTCTCCCCTGCATGATAGCCCTTGATCCCCCTGCCCCCTGGACACTGGGTAACCTCACACTGTCATTGGTCTTGGCTTTCGTTTTGGTCCCCAGCTGGTGGTGAGAGGCTGCCGGGTTCCATCATGCTGGGAGCTCAACTTTGGAAGGTGAGTAAATAAGCAGAGAAGAACTAGAAGAGCTTCTTTGTAGGGAACACTCAACAAGGTTGTTTTGAAGCAGATCTGGGACCCCAAAGAGGTGTGTTTCAGCTCTACAGTGTCAGGATCTCCTGTAGGAAGACCTCTGAGGTCTGCAGCACCGAAGTTCAGCTGCCCTGTGAAAGACAAGTCGTATGGAGCACATTCTGTTCAGCATGGAGATAGGGGACCTTGTTTATTTTCAACACAACGCACCAGGACATAACTCATCCAGGGACGTGAGTGTTAGCTTTTTCAAAGTAGCCTCAAAACATACTGAAAGTTCTCTTGCCCCTCTGGCATTTTCTCCAAATAATCAGTGGTGACAAATCTCTATATGTGGAAGATAAATTCTTTTTTTTTTTTTCTTTTTTAAGATTTTATTTATTTATTTGACACAGAGAGAGATCACGAGCAGGCAGAGAGGCAGGCAGAGAGAGAGGAGGAAGCAGGCTCCCTGCTGAACAGAGAGCCCAATGCAGGCCTCCATCCCAGGACCCTGAGATCATGACCTGAGCCGAAAGCAGAGGCTTTAACCCACTGAGCCACCCAGGTGCCCAAGATAAATTGATTCCTTAGGAGTCAGGTCCAGTGAATAGAGTAGGAGATCAAACAAACTCAGTTATAATATCCCTGATACTCTTTTTTTCATGGAAAATGGCCCTAAAAGCAATTACAACAGGAATTTCAATATCAGTCTAAGGAAGGGCAGCCGACTTGGAATCATCCCCCAAGGGGAATATTTTCATGACCATGCTGTACTTGGTGTATAAGGTCCATTAGTTTTAAAAAAGAAGTATCATCACTTTTCCTCTCATATATCAAATTCCCAGGCCGACTATCATTTATCAACTAATACTAAATTTAGTGTTCCCTCTGAGAATTGCTGTTCCTCTAAAACAAATCTCTTTTCCTCTTTAAAATGTTCTTCACTTACACATAACATGATTGAAAAGATTGGCTTTGGGTAAACAAAATTGCATGATGATTTTTACCAGAATTAATGATTTTTGTCAGTTCATGTTTGGTGGACTAAGCTCTTCCTGACTACATGCAGATTAGTGAGAAAATTTAAAGCAAACAATCTATATCAGAGCCGGGACGCTAACTTTATTAGTGACAAATGCGAGGAGACAGGTTCTATCTGAACCACCTAAAACTTAACCTAAGAAACTATTTCTGTGTTTCATGGAATGTCTAGCTGCCTAAGCATTTGAGTGCTTTAAGAAGATAACCCTTATTCATATCTAGAACATTCTAAATTTTTTCCTTGGCATTTGAAAATTTCAAGCTAAGGACGTCTGTCCTTGCTCATGTTACACACTCTTCAACTTGGGCAGTTCAGCAAAATCCAGAAGATAAGGTTTGAACTCCTCTATCTCTTCATGTCATCACACAGGGAAGCCAAATTGCTGGGCAATGAGGGAAGGACAGCTCAGTTCTCACTAAACTGCAAGTGGGTTTGGCAGATCTTTAGCTGGAAATCGCCAAGGCTCATTCCTTTTTGATCCCTCCATCTTGAAAACTGATTACACGTTTCTTCCATTCACAGTGCAGATCCATTTAAAAAAATTCCAAGAGTTTCGAAGTTCCAGGTCCCTTTTTAGATCTCTGCATCTTTTGAGAAACTGATTCATAGTATAAATAAGAATGTAAGAAGTTAACCTGGATCATTATACTGAGGGCTACTGGCAAGTTAGAAAATCACTCATTACGCAATAAACAGAGAGAAAGAGAAAGTCTAATAATTTTTTTGCTTTAGTCATTCAAGTAAAGGGGAAGATCCTACTAAAAATGGGTAGTTTTCATTTTCTTTACATTATCTTGAAATTTCAAGTGAAATTTTATCAATAGACAGAAAGAATTACTAGGCAGGTAATTTCAGTAGCTCCTTTTTTTTTTTTTTTCGAGATTTTATGTATTTGAGAGAGAGAGAGAGAGGGCGCGCGACAGCATGAGGTGGGAGAGGGACAGACAGACTCTCCACTGAGCAGGGAGCCCAACGTGGAGCTTGATCCTAGGGCCTGAAGGTTGTGACCTGAGGCAGTCAGATGCTTAATCGACTGGAGCCACCCAGGCACCCCCTCAGTAGCTACTTTTAAACAAAGGCAAAAAGCATAGCTAAACGTATTGCCTAAAAATTTTGCTATAAAATATGTAAAGTGCCAGTGTGGTTAGAGCCTTTTCTTAGGGAAATAAGTGGCTTAGGGTTCCTGTGTTTCTCCTAGAGTTCAGTTTATTTCATCAATTCCCTTAAACTTTAGATAGGCTTTGTAGAGAAATGCTTCCTACCTGAATACTTGGTCCAAAGGAGCATTTCATGGTATTTATGGATTGTTCACCTTCTTAAAAATAAGGTATGTTCCTAAAAGTATTATAAAAGCAATATTAAAGAAAATTTGGAAAGGAAAGTTAACTCAGGAGTATCACTATCCTTGCATCTTTTTTCAATTTGTATGTAGTACCTTCCAATGGTTATCCGTGTAAATGCATATCCTTATGTACTTACCATCATTTTATATACTGTTTTGTAGTCTACATTTTCATTTAGGATATCTGTAATGGCTATTCTCTTAATTATTTGAGAACGCTCAAAGAATACAAGGAAAACAAACGGGATGTTTGAGAGTCACGATGTGCTAAGCGTGCCTAACTATGGAAGCAGCGGCTTTATGAGATACAGACAAAACTCACGGGGTGGATCGGGTATGCAGAGAATGAGGAAGCAAGCAGCCCTGTATAAGGAGAATTCGTGAGCTATGTTAGATATAGAAAGCAAATTAGTAACCTGTAAGTCATGCTAAAAATGGAATGGAATATATAATCGGACAAACGAGAGAGTTACTTTTGGATAAAGAAGGAATAGAAAGATCAAATCCTAATGTTTGATGGCTTCTAGGTTGACGGTTGTCTCAACCCTAAATTGGCATCGTTGGTGATCTTTTATAGGCCCACTATGGACCCACCTGTGCTCAGCCCAAGGAAGGCAAATAAGATCCAAAGTTGGTCAGCAGCCTATTTGGCAAGTTACAGCTATTGGCCAGGTGTACTTGACCCTGAAACCTCTGGGAGAGCAAGAGCGTGTCTCTGGCCTGCCTCAGTTTGTGTCCTTGTAACCACAGCAGTAGCGAAGGTGGCTCATGTTGGGGAGGGAAAGGGAAAGAGAAGAAAGAGGACGTAAGTTCACAGTATGACAGCATGGTCCTCCCACCCTGCTGCTATCCTAAGTGTGTTAACCTAACTCTTATTTTTGCCTTTAGTGTCTTGCCATGTGTTTAAGTGAATTTAATAGGTTGGGCAGTATGAACGTGTTGATTTGGTTTGTGAGTCTTTCTGTTCCCTGACCCTGAGGGATCTTGGTAGTGTACTTGGAGCCTACCATAGGACAAGATCGCTGTGATTTTCAAAGTATTTAATCTCCAAAAGGCAAGGATTAGGACTCTACTTCTCTCCAGCAAATGATGAAACAATCTGTGGAGCAGAAGAGGAGCTGGTTGTGCAGCAGTAAGGGTCCCGAGCCAGCATGGGCTCTATCGGTATTTAAATCAGTATCTGTTGAATGAAGGAATGGATGTGTGCCAATTGTTGGGCCTGGCCAAGGAGCTGGGCAACCTGAAGGGAGGGGAAAGAGGTTGAATCATTCGGGTCTGAAACTATGTTTAAAAGGATGGGAGTTAATTGAGTTACATGAGACTGTACCTGACCCTTACTGGTACACCATTTGTGCCAGAGATTCCTGCCTCTATGAGCCAAAAGAGCCAACCAAGTACTCTCTGGTGAGGAGAATACAGAGAAGGGAAGGTGGGAAGGGCCGTGTGGACAAGAAGCTGTATCTTCAAAAAACAAAATGCCTCCATCAAGTGTTGTCACTTACTTTAAGATACTTCAGGACAGACAGTGTGAACTGTGTGTGATTTGATGATTTAAATGAAATCCTGGGGTAGATTAAACATCTGAAGTATCTTGCAATCAGGGATTCATACTCCAGGGGCAGTAAGTTAGCATTTGAAAGTCCTAATTGGAATTCCATAGCCTGAGGCTGTTACTACAAACCCATTTCAACTAGATCTGCCATAGAGGATTCATTAATTGTTATAAAAAATGTTAGAAATCATTTTTTGGAGAATAACTGTCATTTGATTTATGTACACTGGGTAGAAATATATATTTGCATGAATAGAATATAAGAAAATCCAGTGGGTGCAGAAGACTAATACCTTTTGGTGTGGCATTCTTGGTCTAGAGCTCCATTTTAGTCCTACATTCTGTCATTTGATGTGAGATTCTGTCACTTAATCCAGAGTATTGGCTGAATCTTGCCACATCTGCCCCAGGTAAGCCCAGTAGTTGTGTGTGTGCCTAAGGGTTAAGAAGGTGGGACCCAAACTCATTAAAAGTACAGGTTATGGGACTCTTCTGGACCTGCTTCTTAATCAATGTTGGCATGCGTGCCAAAGTGTGGGCTGATAATTCACTGTCATTATAAGCTATTGTCCAGAACTGAAAAGGCCCCAAGACTTGCCCTCCTCACAGGCTACCAAGTTAACCTGCTTGGGTTTCATGGATGCTGGAAGAAGACATGAGACTCTTACTTCAGAGATGAATAGTCTATCCCTCACAGCCTAAGCAGCAGCCAACATTTTTGAACTGGTTCCTTGAGCTTCAGTCCTTACACGGTCATGAGAGAGCCAGCTGATCACTCCACAGGGAGTGGCTGTGTTAAGGGAAATGACACCTGAGTTTAGGGAAACCAGGGAAACCGAATCTTTATAATGGGAAGTAAGCTCTGGAGAGAGACACCACCTCTTTTTCCCCAAACTCTTCACAGGTTCTTAAGACTATTGTACAAACATGCCTGAAAAGTGGTCTAGGACCAAGGGTTTCCTCACAAGACAGGTAAGATGTGAGAAAACCATGAAGAATTGGCTCCCCATACATAAACCCTAGGGATAAGGGGGTGGAGAAGGAATCCTGTTGTCTTCACCATCTCAAATAATCAGAGACCTCCCATCATCAACACAGAGAGCATGAAAACGGTGAAAAGCCCAAGGGTCCCAGGCTCTCGGTGGTCCCCACTCAAAGCCAGCTGAAGTCTCCCATTTGAAGGGGTGGCAACACCTGGCTGGGAACTTTCTGTTTTGCTCCCCCGCCCACTTGGACAAGTCGCCTCCCACCGCAGCAGATACGGTTATGAGATTCAGAGTCAGTTTTCCTTTTTTGAAGAAAGCTGCGGGGCCAAGGGTAGGCCGTCAGTGAAGCTGCCTGTGTTCCAGGGGGTTTCTTAGGGAATAAGAAGGCCAGCCCCCAAGGAGTAGACTTCTACCCTGAGTTTACCAAATTTTCTGGATTCTGTGGGGTGAACGCAGATGAAAACATCTGATTATGTCCCAGCACTAAAAAAAGTTGTTACTGAAGGAGCTAAAAAGAAGGAAAGGTGTCTTAAGTTTAACTGTGGTGCCCAGAGAGTGAACAGAAGAAGAAAGAGCTGGTTGGGGCAGATGGGAAAAGGAGTGACTAACAAGCTGAACAAAAGCCTTTCTTCTTTCTTTCTTTCTTTCTTTCCTTTTTAAAATATTTTATTTATTTATTTGACAGACACAGAGAGATCACAAGTAGGCAGAGAGAGAGGAGGAAGCAGGCTCCCCGCTGAGCAGAGAGCCTGATGCGGGCCTCGATCCCAGGACCCTGAGATCATGACCTCAGCCCAATGCAGAGGCCCAACCCACTGAGCCACCCAGGCGCCCAACAAAAGCCTTTCTTGCCGTGTTGCAAATGCTCACATCCCCAAGCAAAGGTGCTTTTCAGGCTATTGGTCCCAAAAAAGATAGCAACCATTTTGCTAAGCAGGGGGTGCTGTTGCTTATTCTCATTTTTTTAAAGGTTGCTTTGGATATTTACCTCTTTAAGGACTGGATCCTTGGAAGCCGCAAGCTGGGCTTTCAGGGAAGCTATGGGTTTCTAGATACTCAATACCTAACCTTGTTAGAAGCCTTGGGGGAGGGAGACATTCCATCAGAGCATGACAGAGATTAAGACATTGAGACCTGATAAGAGTAGCAGATCAGTGTTCACACACCGGGTCAAGGGGAAACAAATGGCTTTCCCACCTGCCCCATTAACCCCAAGTCTTCAGGGCAAGCCAGGGGTAAACAACCGGAGAGAGAAGGGATCCCTCCAACACTAGAAGCAGCTGCAAATGGAACCGTTAATCTTTGTGCCAGCCTTGGAGGAAAACCAAGTGTCCAGCTGATGAGCCTCCTGCGAGGGAAGTTCTTCCGGTGAGCAGGGTGGCCCTCTCCTGGGGGACCTTGGGGGATAGGCTTGGGGCATGGCAAGTCCCCTGGCAGCCCCCAAGCATCTTCTTACAATCATAAAGGAGAGGGAATTGTGCCTTCCTCCCCACACTTCCCTGGAATTTGCAAATAGTTTCAGCTTCAGTGATTTGATTGTTTTTCTGAGAAGCACCCGATGAGAAGGAATGTACTTCTGCCATGAGAACGTTCTTCGTGTTGAACCCTAGGGAAGGGATTGGGGGTCCTGTCCCAGAAAAGGTGACATGTCACACAGTCTGCGGGCTGCTGTCCCCAGACTGTTGTCTTCCTGAGTCGGAAAGTGCCTTGCTTCCCCTCTCTCAGAGCTAAGTTCATGGTGCTTGCTGTGGGAGGGGCTACTGAATCCAGGGTGGTGACTGGGGGGGCGGTTCATCCCACAGGTGGCTCTGTCTTTTTGGAGTTGAAAGAAATTTCTGGCGTCTGAGATCTGTTTCCGAAGGTGCATGGTGTGTAATAATCCCTAACAATTACCACCTGCTCTAGATTCTAGGCACTGTTACACATGCTTTATCCATAGTCAATCATTTAAGTCTTCAAAACCTCTCTCTTCGGTATTGAACTCTGAGGCGGAGAGTTTAAGTTAGCTGCCCAAGGTCACTCAGCTAGTTAAGAGTAGAACTAACCTTTGAACCAGGCAGCGGGCTCTTCACCTGTGGGATATATGACTTCCCATGGTGCACGCTCAGTCGGCAGGTTGCTGATGACCGACACTCTTTCTCTCCCTAGAGACTTCCCAGTTGCAGCTGGGGCTGAACACATGTAGATTTCTGCATAGTGCGTGCTCTTGGCCTCCTCCAGGCTGGCCTCTGCTCACCGGCCTGAACACCTGTTTCTCTGTGTAGTCGCTTTACTACCATATCCTGATCGCCACAGCCTCTGGTCCTGTATTCTGTGTTCAGGCTTGGGCTGCTCCCAGCGCAGAGGGAGGGAGGACAAATTATGAGTTCGTGCCCGCCACAGTCAGCCCTTCCCTTCCAGGATGTGGAGTCTGCAGCCCACCTACAGAATTGGGTCGGGAAGCACGGGGGCTGCCCTGTGGTGGAGGGGGAAGAAGGTGGTTTAGGCACCCGCTGAGGTGGGTTCGAGCCCCATCGCCACTGCAGATCAGTTGTGTGACCTTCAGAAAGTCACCTTTACAGTGGGGGGAAAGAGAGGAGACAACTTTTGTGAAAGAAAGCATTTAACCTAGAACTTAGCACACAGTAGGTCATCGACTGTGTTCTCTTTCCCTGCTTTCCACAGGAAATACAGCAACTCAGCATAAAGAAGGGCCTAGTTTGGCCATAGGCCCTAGGAATTCCCTGTGTTGCTTAGTCCCCCAGAGGAGGAACTGTGGGCGCATGTGGGTTAGCTGTGGGAGCAGGTAGAACCCCACAGTGTATACCCCAGACCATTAATAATCATGTGACTTGTATGTCTGAAAGCCAAAGACATGCTCATACTAGGCTGGAGTATGTTTTTATAGCTGGATAGACCATTCATCCACTTCAGCAGGACTTTTCTAGAACTTTTGATTTTTTCTCTTTTGTCCTAAAAAATGATTTGATTGCAAAGCAGTTTCTGGCCTTGGCAGCCTGCAGAATAAAGACATTTTCTTTAACTGTTTATTAAGGATGGGGAATCCAGTTTGGAGAGATGGCAAATCCCATGAATTTTGTTTAAAAGTCAGCTCCAACTACTTTTTGAGCATAAAAAGAGTTGGTTTAAAAATACGTATGTAGGGTGCCTGGGTGGCTCAGTTGGTTAAGCGACTGCCTTCGGCTCAGGTCATGATCCTGGAAACCGGGGATCGAGCCCCACATCGGGCTCCCTGCTCAGGAAGCCTGCTTCTCCCTCTCTCCCTCTCTCCCTCCTCCTGCTTGTGTTCCCTCTCTGGCTGTGTTTCTCTCTGTCAAATAAATAAAATCTTTCAAAAAATAAAAAATAAAAATACGTACGTGAATGTATTTATCCTTCCCTGCTGAGACCTGGGGAAACTGTGCTAATGTGGGAAGCTACGGAAAACCAGGAAGGTGATCTCGGTGGGAACTTGGCTACCTGCTTGCTCAGGGATTTGGGGGCAGTCAAGGCTCTTAGTGCTGTCCTTGGCTGCCCCAAAAAGGTACATTTTATTCATTTCGTAATTAATTTCTATCTGAACATGAGTACACCAGGGAGAAAATTATGGGTTTGCATTTTTTCCCCCAAATGATTTCAATTCCATCCACTTTTGTTATAAAGGAAAAGTATTCTCCTTACTTGGATCGAGGGATACATTGAACATGCTCACCACTTACAGAATCGGAGCTGCCAAGTTCAAGTCGTATTACTGTGACGTTGAGCCCTATTGATTTCCCATTTTCCAAAATTTTTTTTAAAAAGTTCCTAATAATGCCTTATGCTCTCTATAGATTAAGAGGCCGGGCTGGGACATACAGTTTTTTTCCCTGTCATTGTTTGTTTTGAGACTACTTATCTATTTCATTGTTTTGCTCTCTGCAGCCCATCTGCTGCTTATTTGGACAGAAAGGCTAGTGGCTTCCCCACGGAGAGCTGGCAGGACAAACTTCGTGGTTACGTGCCCATGCAGTCTCACAGCGCCCTGCTCTTGAGGAGGGCCCCATACTTGGGTTATGCTCTGCTGCGGCAGTCTGGAAATTCTTGATGCTTCTTGGAAAGGGGGACCCTGTATTTTCATTTTGTACTGAGCTCTGCAAATTAGGTAGGTATTCTGGATGGCCAGACTTAATCCGATTCACTTGTCTGGCTAGGTAGCAGGCCCTCTCTTCCTCCCCACTCTCCTTATCCATAGGTCACCTTAGTGTTCCTCCCTCTGGGGATGTGGGTGTTTCATTTCTCACGACTGCTCTGGGTTACTGTGGAGGTTTGGCCAACATGGGAAGAGCTGAGAGCTGTGAGTGCACAGTCCAGAGCTGGCGAGGCAGCAGGATGCTCTGATACATGCGGGACTACTAGAAGTGACCTGTGTGTGCTTTAGAGGGACCCTGTTGCTCACAGCCTGAGGATTTGTGTGGTTATTTAGGAGGGTGCCAGTACCGTTCTGGGGGGGTGGCTGGGCAGGGACGTTATTTTGGAAATAAAAAGAGATACGACCAGATGTTGAGGTTTTGAGGTCCCGAAGCTGTAGGGAGTAAGGGTCCGTCTAGCTAAGTTGCAGGTGCAGAAAGGGAACAGAAAACAGGTATTTTTCTCCTTATTTGTCCCCAGGGCCATACCCTTTATTTATTTAGTGAGGCTCTCTGGAATTCCTGCATGCTGAGACATAAATTGCTCCGTTCCTCAGGATACAACTTTCCGGGGTGCCTTCTTTAGGGAGCATTTTTGAGTGAAATGTCAAGGCTGGTGTAGATTTCAGTGTCCTGTATCAAATTCCCGGTCAGCGTGTGAGGATCACGGACACTGGGTGACTCCCACACTTCCCATCCCTGTCAGCATGTGAGGATCGTGGACACTGGGTGAGTCCCACAGTTCCCACACAGGTGTGTTTGAGAGCAGAAGTGGGACTTGATGGGACAGAAATCTGGGGCAGACAGGACTGAGGAGGATGGCACAGTCTGGGGTGCTCATCGGAGGGGTGAGGGGCTGGAACGGGGGAGGGGGCTGTGTTATGCCCTGCTGTTGCCTTTTACTAATTCACACAAAGGAAAGGTCTTGAGACCATTCTTCACCTTTAATTTACTTTAAAGAAATAGACAACTGTTTCCTGTGATCTTAAGGTAAAAGACTTTGTGTAAAAACTTGGAAGATATGAAAAAGTCAAGAAAAGTTATTTATAGTCTTGTAACTTAGTGATGATCACGGTCTTTCTTTCTCTTTTTAAAGGGTCGTTTGCTTGTAAAGGAGTCTTCTGCTGCCTTTAAAGAATGACTATGTACAGATTTTCTGTGCTCCTTAGTCCCCCGTGTGAGTGAACAGTCCTTAAAGCCTGGACGTGTTTCTGGGGGGCTCCCTGTAAAAACTGTCTCTTCCAACTAGATTGTTATGGTTACTTATGGAATATCTTTTCCTTCTCTTTCTTGTGGCGGAAGAAGATGTTTATGCATTAAATTCGGTATGATTGAAACTGAGAACTGCCTTGGCTAAGAATCCACCTTTTAGGAGGGGACTTCAATTATCGAAGCGCTCAAATGATTTAACTGCATAAGCAGACCCTCTTGTGCCAGGATTTTCTGTGTTTGTCTAAGTTAAACTTGTGTGGATTGTTGAGAGTTTCCTGTGCTATTCTTGTGAAAGGGTCCTGTGGATAAAGATCTCACAGAACAATCTTTGAGTGGCCAGGGTATTGGTGTTAACTGGGAGAAGTGATTTTCTTATGGCATGTTTTTTTTCTCTTTTTAGTAAAAAAAAATCGTTAAAGCTCTTTGTGTTTGTAAGACTTGAAAGACCAACGGACTCACAGTTAACTTGAGAGTTAAATTATAACTTAGTACTTTCTGTGTAAAGATTTTGTTTAGCGGTGCCTGGGTGGCTTAGTCAGTTAAATGCCCAACTCTTGATTTCAGCTCACATTATGATAGCAAGGTTGTGAGATCGAGCCCTGGCCTGGGACTCCACACTAGATGTGGGACCTGCTTAGAATTCTCTCTTGCCTCCCTCTGCCACTTCCCCCACCTCTCCTTCTCTTTCTCTCTCTCGAAAAATTTAGTTTCAAAAGAAAAAGGGAAAAATCAATGCCCACTTTGGGTGGAGGACTTTCTTTCTCACAGATCTACATCTGCTCTTCCTACTTTGATCTATTATCCCTGTCAACCTTTCAAGAAAATGACTTGTATGAACCTGAATGACACAACTATTTGCTATTTTGTCTTGGAGTTTTAAAAGTCCCATTGCATTTATTCAGTTTAGTTCAGTCAGCATTTCAGGCATGATAGGCACCTACCTGGTGGGGCTAAGGAGAGGGAGAGGGAAAACAGAAGTGTGCCCCCTGCCCTCCAGGAGTATAACCCTCGCCAGTTGGCTGGGCAAATGGAATCTTATTCCTAGTCATAAATGATATGCTGATGACTCTAATCACAAAACCGTGTTGCATTTCCGTGACGGGGGTGGTAATCCTAAGGCATGGGATTTCCCTGCCGGTTTCTGCAAGGGCTGAAGCTGTCCCAGAAGCTCTTGCTCGTCACCTCAGGCGTATCATCGCATCAGCTCAGATTCGCTGAGGTGGCACCATTGGGTCTTCTTTGTCATTTGGGGTTTTGGGAAGTCCTCCCAAGGGCCTTGATCAGGATGGGCCTCAGGAACATCTAGGTTGGTGTCCTCTCCCTCCCTCACTTCCTCTGGAATTTCCCTAGAACTGGTTGTCAGAGGACTTGGAAACCAGCGGTGGTTGTTTCAGCCCTCTGGGATGATACTGGGCTGGGTCTGTGTGTGTGCGGAGAGAGAGGACACAGTCGACTGGCTGGGGCCAGGCCCTCTGCTGGGTGCCCGGAGACTTCCACAAAGAGAGGGCTCTGGCCATGGTTCTAGGTTGTGGATGTTTTTTGGACCCTTTCAGTTTCTCTGTCTGATGTTGACCACTAAATTGTTACAGTAGAGAAGCTAGGTTCTTTGGAAGTGCTATTTTGTGTTGCTCACTTTGTGCAAAAGCTGTTAATTCTAGGTAGAAAAGAAACACAAATTCAATAACTTGCCCCCACTTAGCTAATGTGGAAAGTTCATATGGATTTGGTACCTAGGCCTTTCCAGGGCAAGACTTTCAGTCTGAGGCCCTCAAGCTTCCAGGAGCTCTCGCAGCTCTTAGGTTTTCTGTAACATCTTCGCTGTCTGCCAGAAACATTGGCACAGGAGAACTGACTTGTGTCCGAAGCAATTTTATTTTTACAGGCAACAGAAGCGCTTTTTTTTAAAGCCTTAAGTCACACATTATTTTCTGACAAAAGCCATGAGTCTTCATTTTATCCTCTAGATTAAATCTTTTAGAGAACTTACGTATTCATTAAAAATTAGACTAACAATCATCCATAAAAATGAAACTGTATCTGCTCATTATGTGTCTTTCTAAAACCAAACCTAAAGAGTTCTTTTAAATGCCACATTTGCATCTGGAAAAGAGGATATCTTGTGTGTGTGTGTGTGTGTGTGTGTGTGTGTTTTCCCCTTGGCTCTCTGCTCTTTGACAGACCATTTTGCTGTGATTGGTAGCATTTTCCTCTCAGGTTCATTTTCAAATGTTAATCATTAGTCATTCCTCATGACCTCTCCTTGCAGCTGCCCGGAGGATAGGCCTCTTAAGGGCTGCCTACGCCAACAATAGTGGGAAGGGGCTCTGAGGGTTACAAGTGACCTGGGGTCACGTCCTGGGTCAACAAAAGATGAAACGTTAGTCTAGTGGTCACAGAGCCCAGGTCCCAGGAAGGGTAGGTCTCTAGGTCATGGAAACCGAGAAGGAGAGATGTCTATGCGGGGCTTCGGCTCGGGGAGACAGGCCTTGCAGGTTCCCAGAAACCCCTTTGATTTGCTGCCCATTCCACATGATGTTTAGTAATAAACAGAGTTCAATGACCAGTCTAGACAAACAAATCATGGCCCTGGCAAACCCTTGTGTTCTGATGACATGTTATGTCTCTGCAATGCTGAGAGGAAGCAGCCAGCTTTGAAAAGAAGGCAGTGCCTTTGAGAGCTAACAGCAAAGAGAGAGGCTGAGAGGGTTTCAGACAACAGACCGAGCTCTGGCCAAATTAGAAGGTATTCCCTGCTTTGTGGTTTGTGAGTTTCCTGCTCCGTCTTCCTCCAGGCATTAGGAAGCTGCCCTGAACTTGAGTGAAAGGCGAGAGGTTTAAATATTAATATTTCTGAAGCCCTCGGGGTAGACTCAAGCACCTGCTTCCCCCATAGCAGAGGGACACTGTCTTTGCCTTTAACAAAATATTTCATCAAAGTTGGATTTTAATTGAGTCAGGAAGCCTTCCAAGACACTTCATTTTCATGTTCCCTGGCTAGCTTTATCCATCATTCGCAGGTGAAGAGAAATCTCCAAGCTTCCTCTTTTAATGTGTTCTTTCTTCCTCCACCTTGTCAATGAAAGCATGGCACCAGGCCTTGGCAAGTTCGTGCATTATCAGCATGTAGTGAACAGTGAAATCTCTTTTCTGGTGGGACTGAGGTAGGAAAGATGCTAAGAAAGGACTGAGCTCACTGAATTCTCTGGAAAATAATCCTGGGTGAAGACAGCAGTTTTTTGTTTTTTTACTTTGAACATGTGCTTCTCATAAATACAGTCCAGGATGATAAACTGTGTATATATACATGACAAAGAACGCTTAGAAAAATGTGGCTGGTAGTATTCTTCTGTGGATGTTTTTGGGCTGTTTTCACTTAGAAATAATTCATTTTCAGTATTTATCAGGGGAGTCTCTTACAATTATTTAAATACATTTTTCGTTTCCTGCATTGAATTATTTACTCAGTGTTACTGGTTCTTCACAAATATTTACTAAATCACTCTGTAAACTGGTCTCCAAATTAGCCCAGAAGGTTCAAGGCTCTGCCCAATTCCCTTTTCTTTTAGTCTCCGGACTTTTAAGGTAATCTCTCCACCGGTATCTGTGCAATTAACTGAGAGCATTTTAATAACAGGGAATAATAATTGCTGTTTGCCTATCATTGAGAGAAATTTCCCTCCATACATTTATTTTGAGGGAGACTAGATTGTCACAGAGCACAAGATGATGCTGATAAAGACTTTAATTACTTACTTCATGAGAGATTTGGGTGGATGGGGAGCAAGAATTTGCAATACTTTTGCTCATATTTTGTGGAGAATTAAGTAAGAGTCTTAAATCCCTACAATTGCCGCAAATGTGGGAACTTCCGGAGAGAAAGGTGTCTTATAGATGGTCATAAATCTATAAAATATATTCATATGTGCATCAAAATATGCAGAGATGAACAAATCATCAGGGAACAAAAACAAAAACCGATGCTTTTGCTACTTCTTTCAGGGGAAAGGTTTTGTTGTGGTTATAAAGTAATTCCTCTACAGACAATCTGGGAAAAAGAAAGTGTCTTCATTCCCACTACCTGATTTTAGTACAGTGTTATTTCCATATGCCTTTTTTCTTACATGCCCCGTTCTAGAAATGGTCATTTTAATTGCAACATGAAAGAATTATACATCATCCTACCCTAACATTTACCTTGTTATAAATTTGAATTTATACATTTTCAATAAAGTAATGCCTGTGATAATTAGATTTCAGGGATCAAGAACTGTGTTAAATAAACTCTATTAGTCTGTATGTATAAATGTACTTGGGATACCAGATCTGCAATTCATAGCATGGAAGCATAGTAGCCATTTCTCAGCTACTGCAAAGGTTCATCAGTTCAAACTACTTGAAATTCAAAGGGATTTTTGTCATCCTTCATCTGAGAAAGTAAATGTGACTCAGGTAGCTTAAGAATTCAAAGCCAGAATGAGACAGAAATTCACCTGTCTCATCCCATTAGTTAATTCGCTTTTGCATTCATTCAACCAATGAGGACCTACTAGGTGCCAGCCCTCCCTGCTGGGTGTTAGGATTACAGGTTTTTCCCTTGCCACCGGAAAGTAGTGCGCCTATGAAACTTTTCATGAGCCAAAGTAGTATATAAAGTGAAGAAGCCATTCTCGTTCATTTATAAGGAAAACTTTTGAAGTGTGCCCAGAACCCCAAAAATAACCTCGCTGAGGCTTTTCTGGTACCTTAGGACCCTTCTTGCTGATAGATGCACAACATAAATTGGGATAAAGCACAGGTGTTGTCAGACACAGCTCAAAGTTACGGTAGCTTGATACTGAGATGCTGAGTGTGGTTCCCCAGCAAGGAGCTGGGGGGTACAACTCTGGCTTTATGGGGCTTGCGCTGCCTCTAAACGGACTCGTTGCAAAACAAATGCTAAACGCTATTTGCGATTTTCACATTTTTCATAAAAGCGAAAATCCTCTTCTGATTTCTTTTGCTTAGTGGAAACAGGTCCTCTTTCATAAAAACAACGTGATGTGACTTGAACTTTCAAAAAGGGGCGACACCTGTCCAGTGGTGAGCCAAGGCAGATCAGCTTCTGCTCTCATGAGGTGGAAATTGGGGAGAATTGACATGATCACATCGGCATTTTTGAAATGCTCTGCTGAATTTATTTTGAAATTTTGAAGATGATTATAACATTCAAGTAAACTACTGGAACAGAAGCTTAGAAAACCTGGAAAATTTCAAAGGCAACATGCATTCACTGATGGGACTATGGCTTAAATTACTGAGAAGCTTTTTAGTACTACTCTATTTTTTTTTTTTTTTTTATTTTGTGTGGTAGAAGTTTACAGAGAATACCACAGTTATTAGGCAGTAATATCTGTGCTCTCTGCCCTCTTCCCCACATTTCTGGATTTATTTTGCTCTGGTGAAGGCTAAACTTTGTGCTGGCTTAATTTTTTTAAAAAATTTAAATTCAATTAATTAACACACAGTGTGCTATTTGCTTCGGGGTAGAATTTAGTGATTCATCAATTGCATTTAACACCCAGTGCTCATTATAACACATACCCTCCCCAGTGTCCATCACCCCGTTACCCCACCCCTCCACCCCCCGCCACAACCCTCCATTTGTTTCCTATGATTAAGAATCTCTTGTGATTTGTTTCCTTCCCTGATTTCATTTTGTTTTATTTTCCGCGTTCTTCCCCTATGATCCTCTGTTTTGTTTCTTAAATTTTACCTATCAGTGAGATCATATGGTAATTGTCTTTTTCTGATGGACTTATTTCACCATTCTGCTGGCTTACTACTTAGGTATTAGGTAAAAATTCACAAACCATCAGACTTAATCTCTACGAGTACATCCTATTCTCCTTGGGCCCTGAAAATTCAATCTCGCCAATTCAAGGGAAATAGTCCAGTTAGCCAGTACAGTTATGTGCAGTTTTGCCCACTCCCCTGATTCTGGGGATGGCATCTAAATTCACCCATGGGAGGTGCTGGCATCATTTGCAAAATGGGTTGAGGGAAATCCTCTGGCTCTCGGTGGTACTCTGTGGTTATCATTGGCTTTATGGTCTTTTTTTTTTTTTTTTTTTTTTTAAAGATTTATTTATTTATTTGAGAGAGAGAGCGCACAAGTGGGGAGGGGCCGAGGGAGAGAGAAAGAATCTGAAGCCAAATCTGCACTGAGCACAGATGCCCACATAGGCTCAATCCCACCACCCTGAGATCCTGACCTGAGCTGAAACCGAGAGTCAGACGCTAACCACGGAGCCACCAGGCGCCCTGGCCTCGTGGTCTCTAAAGGTTGTTAGCCTCAGTCCTCCTAGATTCTGTAGCTGTGTTCACGTGGCTTCTCTGTGCCAGCTCTCTACCCCCGACACCACTCCAGACTCTGCCTCCCTCGTGTCCCTACCAGGAGACCTCTTCTAGTATGTGGCTCTTCCTCTGCTCTTCCTTGCTTGGCTGTGGGGGTGGGACTCACTCTTCACGGACACATCACTGGTTTAACCCCTCATGCACTGGCCAATGTACTGCCTTCAGAAAAACTCACTGTACTGGGATTGTCAGCACAGGCTCCTCTACTCTAGAACCCCTTCAGGGTATTTAGGCACAAGGGCCTGGCTTTGGGACAGAGGGTGGAGCAGGCCGGAGGCAGAACATGCGGGTGGGGTGTGGGGGCGAGGCTTAGGCAGGTGCGGGGGCGGAGATTGGAGCCGGTGCGGGGCAGGTGTGGGATAGCGCGGAATAGACCAGCAATGAACACTGGAGTCCTCTCATTTCCCAACACTCCGCTCCCACCCAGAAAGATATTTAATCTCTTCCCTTTCTAGTGAAGAGAAAATTTGTCTCCCCCAAACTATTATTTATGGATAAGCTTTATATATAGGTTACTTAAGACTCTAGTACTTGATTTTTATTTTTTTAAGATTTTATTTGTTTAGAGAGCGAGTGGGGGGAGGGGCAGAGGGAGAGATAGAACCAAGAGTTGGAGGCTTAACCCACTGAGCCATCCAGGTGCCCCTCTAGCACTTGATATTTAAAACCAAGCTTTCCAACCTCAGAAGATTTTTTATCTTTTGAAAAGCATGGTTTCTGCAAATCAGAAGGGACTTAGTTTTTAAGACGATTCTCCATGAAAAGTTTAAAAAGATGATATTTAAATTTAGAAATGTAGTTGCTTTATTTGCACTGGATTTTGACCTCCCATGAGATGGTAGATCTCAGTCTCAAATTCAGGTATTTTTTTTTGTTTTGTTTTTTTAAGTTTATTTATTTATTTATTTATTTTTAGTAATCTCTATATCCAGTGTGGGATTGGAACTCATGACCTGGAGATCAAGAATCACATATTCTTCCAACTGAGCCAGCCAGGTGCCCTTCAAATTCAGCTTTAATGGAGGAAAAACAGGGGGCAAGTAGGGAAAGTTGGAAGGGCAGGAAAATGGAAGGTGTATTGATTGGAAGAATTTACTGAGAACAAAATTCCTGCAGAAAATGTTTCAAAAATGTCATCCCTGTGTACTTAAGAATTGAAGCTACCAAGTAGAACCTCAGGTTCTTTATTCAGGGCAAAGTGTGCTCTTCAAAACCTCAGTGGTGTGCCATTTTTCTTTTGCTTACAACCTTCTTAGCAAGATCTTTACTAAGGCAGGTTCTGTATCTGCCCCAAATTTATGACCTAATTTGTGCTGAATGCTCTTTTTGTTTCTGCTTTCTATGCCTCCATGGTAGTGTTTAAATCTGCTGAGTGTGAAATCTCACCCCAAAGCCTTTTCCTGAAAGTGATTCCAAACATCGAGGAGTGGATGACTGAAGCTGCTCTCCAAAGATCATTCCACAAAATGCAACATGTGATGAGACATGAACTGCCAGTCACGAAGGTGGGAACACAATGCTGGGATGTGTTTGTGAGAATGCGATTGCTTCAGATGATATTGCCATTACCAGATCACCACTGGGAGTCAAATAGAACTGTACTTCAAGCCACTGGAGCTTTCACTCACCTCTCTAACAGCTTCATTATAAGGCAAAACTAAGCAGTAATATAGGTGTGCAACATGCTCAGTACATAGAAGTGTTCAAAAGTATAGATTGAAGAGCGCGTGGGCGGCTCAGTGGGTTAAGCATCTGCCTTTGACTCAGGTCATGTTCCCAGGGTCCCAGAATCAAGTCCCTCAGCAGGCTCACAGCTCAGTTGGAGCCTGCTTCTCCTTCTCTCACTCCCCCTGCTTGTGTTCCCTCTCTAGCTATGTTTCTGTCAAATAAATAAATAAAATATTTAAAAAACTTGTCACTCATGGGTGAGCGTGAGGGGGTATGGTGATAGGGGGAGGGGCAGAGGCAGAGGGAGAAACAGGCTCCCAATGAACAGGGAGCCTGATGTCTGTCCTGGGGTTTGGCCCCAGGGCCCTGGGACCATGGCCTGAGCCGAAGGCTGATGCTTAACTGACTGAGCCACATAGGTGCCCTTAGTTTGTGTTTTATAATTTTTTTAAACAATTTCCAAATATATAAAATAATATTATCATATTGAATATGTTCTTTCAAACTATAAGCTCCCTCCCATATTTGTGAGTTGTCATCTTCCACTCACTGAATTGGACTTTTTTCTTTTAAAGACTTTATTTATTCCTGAGAGAGAGAGAGAGAGAGAGAGAGAGAGAGAGAGAGAGGCGGAGGCAGGGGAGAAGCAGGCTCTTCGCTGAGCAGGGAGTCTGATCATCCCAGGACCCCGGGATCATGACCTGAGCTGAAGGCAGAAGCTTACCCATCTGAGCCAGCCAGGCGCCCTGAATTGGACTTTTTAAACTGACACTTGTGCTCGTCTGAAACATACACTGCAGAATATTATAACATAATCAATATGAATGTCATTACCATTCATTATCCCTAAAAGCATTTCTGAGACAGCTACATGCTTGGGGCGCTGTCTCGATGGATGGACAGCCCTTGATTTCTGGCACCTTGTAAGCCAAGATGGTTCTGTGATAATCAGGCTCAGAGCCTTGAAAACGGAAGACTGGCAAGATGGGGTCACAGTGATGGCATCTGCAAAGCACACAAGCCAAGGGAAGGGCTACCTGGGGTCCTATGGCATGTGGTGAGTAACACAGAGGATCCTGAATTTGGTGTGAAGATGGGAAGAGGTAACTTAGCCTGAAAAAGCACAAAGGTAGAGATTGGGTTTTGAAAGCTGCTCCAGAGAGAGAAAGGATGCAGAAGGGATTGGTCTAGCCAGTTAGGGATAAATCCAGATGGGGGCAGAATGACCAGATAAATCACGTGATTTCAAAGATTAGGGGAGCAATGGGGATCTCCTGATCCTACCAATGAAGGAAATATTCCATACCCCTTATGTTCTGGCCTAGGGCTACAAGAGAAATTTCTGCTTTCCAGGAGCTCCTCCTCTAGAATCTGGTATGTCAGGGTAAGTGCAGGACAGTGTGTTGTGAGTATTTGGGAGGAAGGTACCAACTCAAGTCGGGGAGGGGCACTTGCTTGGAGAAAGCTTCACGGAGATCACGACATCCTCCAGATGAGGAAACTGAGGCCCAGGGAGAAAAAAACAAAATTTTCAAGAACACACAACAGAGAAGTAACAGAGTTGAGATTGCAACCCAAACCCTCTGCCTGAGCTATGATCCATTCCTGGCCGTTTTCCTGAGAGCTGTTTCTCTGCCTGAGGAAAGTGAGGAATCACATAAAGCTGAAGGCATCATGGAACAGAAAGGAAGTTGGTCTTGGGTCTCCTGATAAAAAACTTTGAGCATGGGGCTCTACTGTGCAAGAGACCTGTATCTGGGGGTTCCCTAAGATGAAGCTGAGAATGAAGACCACACAGTGGATAGTTGAGATTTCAAATGCTAATGACATTCATTTGACCTCGAAAGTTCTACCCATGGGCTTTTGCTTCATCCAATCTGGGTTATGACACGCGACTCAAGAATCTTAACGGGCGCAAGTCAGCCGGTACTTTGACAATGGTTCTTTGAGGGTCTGCATTATGGCCTTACGGGAAGGATGCAGTAGTGTGTTAACAGGACCCCCGTGAAGACTGTAGGTGTAGAGATGGGAAAGAACGCTTGGCAAGATGCTGAGGCATCTAAGAAGTGGAAGAATTTGCTGGATAACTGGGTGGATAGATGAAAGGGTGACTCTTCTCACCAGAAGGCTCCCAGGTCTACGGCTGCTGGTGAGGTCCAGGGGGATGAGGGTGTCCAAGAGCCAACATTCTGGGGAGACTGTATAATCTTTCTCTTTCCAGCCATATTTAACTTATGTGGCTCTATCTGGACTCACTGAGTGATGAAAAACTCGGAATGCTCCAAGGAGTGGCGACAAAAGCAGTCATTTGAATGTTGTTTTTGGAGACTTACAGGCTACCAGGAGTAACTTTAAAACTTTTCTGTTCAGGACAACTTGAAATGACTGTTGCACTGAAACAGGAAAACACCACCCTGTGGCTTTAGGTCATGTTCAAATTGTACGGCAGCCAAAGATTCAGAGAATCAATCAGCTGGAGTTAGGCTGCTCATAAACGCTTACCATGTCATTAGATGATGAGATGAAGATGTTAAAAGCTTCCAACTCAGTTTCCTTCATGTATGATATTCTCAATGAATAAGTGCGACCATAAGAAAGCAGCTTGGGACAATGTTGAAAACATAGGGGAAGAGAAGGAAGAAACAAGAAGATCCAAGTCTGATTATAGTTAAACTAATACGTGTAATTTGGGATTCTAGTCAAGGAGATTCTCAGGCCATTGGGTCCCCTCACATTTCCTTGATACACTGATATAATCTGACTTCCTGATTTCAGAATGGGAAATTGCGCGTGAAATATAAGAAACGCTTATGTTTAGAGAAGCTGGGATGTGGCCGAGTGCCAGCCAACTGCCCCACTGACAGCTGGAGAGAAGAACCCGTGTGACTCTCGAGGCACAGGTTGGGAATGAAATTGTTGGAAGAGCCAGACTGAAGAACACAGTTTTAAAAGGCAGCCTCGTTAGATGTCACAGTAGGAAAAAAATTGGCTCTGATTTTTTTTTTTTTTTGAAGACTCAAGATGTTTTATTTGTTTCATATCACAGATGCTTTTAATTAATTTCAGTAGTTTTATCCTCTCATTTCCTGGGTGACCTAACAGCAGGGTGTGAGTAAGCAGAACAGGACGGCATTTCTAAGAAAAGCATTATTCATGTCTCAGAGAGGTGAGCTTTAGGGAAAGGAATGCCTGGAACCGCTTTCTTGAGACCATTACCCTGGTCAGCTGGAGAGAGAAGTCAACAAGTCTGTAAGTCAGGGGACCTCTCTTGTTTAGTCTAAGAGAAACTGAATTTCCAGTTTTGCCAGTGTGCTAATGACATGGGAACGGAAGTCAGTAATTCCAGTACCAGTGAGCTGCTGCTTTGGACCTGAGTAGGAAATTCCATTATATTGACAAGCTTTGGAGCAAGAGACTCCTGAATAATTAACTTGGCATTCTCCTCCTTTACTGTTATTGTGAACTACATGGAAGTGAAGATAAGAAAGGAGAGGCAAATGGTCAAAACTAAAAAGATAGCAACCTCAGCAATGAGCAGGGGAAAGCAAAATAAAACAGCAATGAGGTACCATTCCACATCCACAGACAGGCAATCATCGAAAGGCCTGCTAAAACCAAGTATGCTCAAGGATCTAAGAAAACAGAAACTCACACTCATTATTGGTGGGGGGCAGGTTTTGTGCTATTATTTTGTAGAGCGAATTGGTAATTCCCAGTAAAGTTGGGTGATGCCCCTCCTCTGTGAATCAGTTATTTCACTTTTAAATAGTTAAGACTCTCTCATAAATGCTCAAGGAACATTGTTTGTAATAGCAAAAAAGTAGAGATGATCCAACCCTCTATTGACGAGAGTGGGGGCTTGACCAGTTGCAGCCCCTGCCCTAGGGACAATCCAGCGACCTGTTTCTGCTTAGCTTACATCTTTCGAAGCTTAGAAATATCCGTGGCACATAATGTTTTATATCATGTAAAAATTTTATGAAATTTGAATGTTAGCGTCCGTGGTGAAGTTTTACTGGGACACCGCCATGCTCACTCATGGAAGCATCGTACTGTGGGGCCGCTGCGCGAGTCTGATGCACGCCGAAGCTGGAGGAACAATGCAAGGAAGGAACAGAGTGTGGTGGGTGCAGATAACGGAAGAGTGAACAGTAGTTAGGATCAGGGAACCAGAGCTACATAGTAACATGACCAAACCTTAAAGGGAAGAAACCCCGCAAGAGGATATGTATAGGATACTGCTTGGCGCATTAAAACGTAGTTGAGGTGGTTTTTATGTACGTGGCAAAAGTTCTACAATATGCATGTTAAATAATGATACTAATCATGGAGTGGTGATTACCTCTAAAAAAGGGGGGGGGAGAATGAAGGATTATAGTTTAGTTATATATATTTTTTTATTCCTTAAAAACAGAGACCTCAATTAAATGTGACAAATCTTAATTCCATATGTAATGTGATCATTTTTTTAAGCTTGAAAATTTAAAGCCATTTGGTTAAGCTCAGTTGGTTAAGCAACTGCCTTCGGCTCAAGTCATGATCCCGAAATCCTCGGATTGAGTCCCACATCTGGTGCCCAGTTCAGCGGGAAGCCTGCTTCTCCCTCTCTCACTCTCCCTGCTTGTGTTCCCTCTCTAGCTGTGTTTCTCTCTGTCAAACAAATAAAATCCTTAAAAAAAAAAGAATATAAGAGTAATATTAAATAGTTAGATCTTAAAAGTGACCTGAGATAATGAATAGTATTTTGGTATTTTTCTTTTTACTACTCTTTTTTGTTTATGCATGATAAAAAGACGTTTTGTTTTCGATATTTACAATTTTATATTCCTTTACTTCCTATGTAATACTGGCTCCTAGGAATTTTCCATGTTATCATTTTAAATTTGTGTAATAACTACATTTACTTCATATATGTATAACACTTTCTCTGAGTTTTTAAAAAAGTATTTTATTTAATTAATTTCAAAATTCTATTTTAATTTATTTTAGATTTTTAAATTTTATTTATTTGACAGAGAAAGAGAGAGCGATCACAAGTAGGCAGAGCTGCAGGCAGAGGGAGAGGGAGAAGCAGGCTCTCCACTGAGCAGGGAGCCAAATGCAGGACTTGAACCCAGGACCCTGGGATCATGACCAGAGCCAAAGGCAGTTGCCTTAGCTGACTGAGCCACCCAGGCGCCCCAACATTTTTTCCGATTTTTAACATATGTTTGCTATAAAAATTTGGAAAATAAAGTATAAAGAAAATAAAAACTTTCTGTTATCACATTTTGATGCAGTAATATTTTGTGTAATTCCTCCAGTCTTTTTTTCTTTTTTTTAAAGATTTTATTTATTTGACAGAGAGAAACACAGCCAGAGAGGAAACACAAGGAGGGGAGTAAGAGAGGGAGAAGCAGGCTTCCCGCCGAGCAGGGAGGGTCTCCGGGATCATGACCTGAGCCGAAGGCAGTCGCTTAACCAACTGAGCCACCCAGGCTCCTCCAGTCTGGATTACTGGAGTTGATATTTTACTTTACCATTGTACTGTGAGAATTTTGTTGTGATATTAGTATTCTACAATACGATTTTAAATGGCTTTGTATTATTCTATTACATATGGATTAAGGAGGGGTGCCTGGGTGGCTCAGTCATTAAGCATCTTCCTTCAGCTCAGGTTATGATCCCAGGGTCCTGGGATCGAGTCCCCCATCAGGTTCCCTGCTCAGTGGAGAGCGGGCTTCTCCCTCTCCCACTCCCCCTGCTTATGTTCCCGCTCTCGGTCTCTTTCAAATAAATAAATAGATAGATAGATAAATAAATAAATAAAATCTTCAAAAACAAAAGCAAAAACGAAAAGACATATGGATTAAGGAATGCAAATGGTCATTTAACTTGTCTTTCTTTCTTATTCTCTGGCCACATTTGTTTATATCAGATAGAAAACTGAATAATCTGTTGCTGGTCTCCATGGGACCAGGAGGGAGGAGCAGGGGCTGGGGGATGTTGAAGGAAAGTCTCCTGAGCTCTGAGGAGGGGGCAGGATGGGCGGTCACTCTGGATTCTCAAGCCAAGCAGGCTCTACCTGGGTTGAAAGAGCTTGCTTATCATCTTTGCCTCTACCTCTGGACTGCTCGCGTGTGACTGGCTGAATGTCAGCACCAGCTGTTTTGGGAATAGTGTACCGTATGGTTCTCACCTTGTGTATTAAGGAGACAAGCAATAAATGTTGGGTGCAAATAGAAAATAATCAAACCGCAAAGCCTTATATAAAAAAATACTTTTGAGGTCATTTTACTCTAACTTGTTTGTTTCATATAATTGAGTAGCCCAAGAACATGTCTTACTTTTCCTCATTTTATGTGGCAAACTCTCTTTTTAGTGATTCTGAAATGTGTGTCTGTTTATATTTTCACATCCCTGGAACTGGGATGGGTCACACAATTCCTGGTGTCTTGATATCACTTTTAACTATTGTTTCCATTTTAACATTTGGGAAATCAGGATGTCACTTACAATCTATGACTTCCTAGGTTCAATAGGATATTGTGTTTTAAAGCTGTGGTTTTCAGTCTTGGCTACACATTAGAATCATCTGGAGCACTTTAAAACTACATAAAATATGCCTGGTCCTCACCCCGATGTTCTATTAAATTTTCTGGAGTGGGGGCGTACACATCTGTATTCAAAAAGCTCCCCAGAGTTGGAACCACTGTCACCGACTTTAGTGGAGGTAAAAATAATGTATCATCATTGCAATCGAAGTCCAAGTTGGGGTGACTCTTTTTAATAAAGTTTCTAGACGAGTTGGTTTCCAACTTTTAGACAAGTTCAGGTAGGTATCTAAGTGCTAAAAGAACTGGAAAGAAGAATTGAAAGAACTGGTTTGGAATCGAAAGATGGATCCTGGTTCTAGCTGATTTTAGTTTTATGGCCTTAAGCAGAGGAGTTAGCTTCTCCTAGCCTTGGTTTTTTTTTTTTTTTTTTTTTTTTTTTTGTAAAATAACATATCTACTTCATAGGGTTGTTGTGAGGATTACTCAAGGTAATGTACTAGCATGACTACCCACATTTTAGGACTCATTATAACTACCTGTAGATGAAGGTTTTATTGCAAATACTGTTTATTTAAATTGAAAGTAAATTTCTTGAGCCTGGATGAAAAAAGAAGTGGAACTTTGTGTGATTTATTTAAACCTTTTGAATGAATTCCTAATGTTAGGGTCATCAACTCATTTTTACATAGTAAAAATAGAAAGCAACAAAAGTTTAAAAGGTCAGGACGCCTGGGTGGCTTAAAGCCTCTGCCTTCAGCCCAGGTCATGATCTCAGGGTCCTGGGATCAAGGCCCACATCGGGCTCTCTGCTCGGGCCCTCTGCTCGGCAGGGAGCCTGCTTCCTCCCTTCTGCCTGCTTGTTGATCTCTCTGTCGAATAAATAAATAAAATCTTAAAAAAAAAAAGTTTTAAAGTTCCATGTCAACTTATTTCCTCCCTTTTTGGTAAAATAATTAAAGGAATTGTGTTGAAAGGACTTACATTAACAAACTTAAATTTATGTACCCAGAACAATTCTAAAATCACCTAGCTATACTCGTAGAAAAGGGACCACTTTTCATGATAGCCAGTAACCACAAGTAATAATGGGAAAGGTGATAAATTCACTTGATAGTAGCAACACGGCCTTTATTTCCTGTGTGGGGCTTGGTAGATTACATGCTTTATGTTGCATTAAGGTCAATTTCTATATGTATCATAATGATTTCCTGTATTTGTTGAAGAGATACATAACAGCATAGGCTTTTTCCACTATGAGGAAAACTATTTTCCAGCTGCATTGCATTTCTGGAAATGGAATCACCCGTTACCACTGGCACCAAATATTTAGCAGTCTGGATGCTGGTGCAGAGAAGAAGGGAGGAATGTGCACTGCTCTCAGATCACTTTTGCCACAGGGTGGATATTATAACGTGCTATTTCTGTGCCCTGAATAGTTGAGCTTGTGGGGGAAAGCTAGCATTTCCAGTGCCCGGTGTGAAACCACAGGCTGGAATTGCCATGCCTACTGGGGTCTTCATCTTGGATATGGGGGTGTGGGGAGACCTCGTTTCCATGTACAGCCAATGCTTCATGATCTGCTTGTGGGGAGAACCCCACTTTATCGATTATTCACAGAAATTTTGAGGCCATGCCTGGATCCTTTTCTCTGATCTGCCTTGCCACCCAGTAGGAGTCTCCAAACCATCTCCTTCATTCAGTTGGAATATGCCAAGGAAATCAGTTATAATGCCTCTGTGTGAGCATTTATGGATGGCCTATCATGGGCCAGACTTCTCATTAGATCCCATCTTTTTACAACTTGGTGACATAAATGGTATCATCTTATTTTCCAGAGGAGGGAACAAAGATTTAGAGTTCAAGATACTTGTCTAAGGTCATATGTGCATTTAAAAATTGAGTATGAGGTTTTTTTGTTTTTGTTTTTGTTTTTAAGATTTTATTTATCTGAGAGTGAGAGAAAGAGAGAGAGAGGACATGAGCAGGGTGAAGGAGCAGAGGCAGAAGGAGAAGCAGGCTCCCTGATGAGCAGGGGGCCCAATGCAGGACTCAATCCTGGGACACCAGGATCATGACCTGAGCTCAAGGCAGACGTTTAACTGACTGAGGCACCCAGGCACCCCCTGAGTGTGAGTTCTAAGTTAATTGCTGCTTTTGAAAACTTGAGCCATGGATACTTCTCTGTGAACTTGAGGAATCTGAAATGATTTCTGCCAAGTTAGCATGGCAGATTTTAAACCAATCTCCCCTCCCCCCTTAAAAGTAAACTCTACCCCCAGCATGGGGCTCAGACTTGCAACCCAGAGATCAAGAATGGCATCCTCTTCCAACCGAGCCAGCCAGGCACCCCTAAACCAATCTTCACATTTGAAAGTACAAGAAAGTAAATAAAATTGAAGCTGTAACATAGTCTCATGTTATTCAGGTTTAAAAAATAAAATTGGTTGAACAAAGGTGGTTAAGGTGTCTTTATTGCTATAGATAATTATTCTTTTAGGGCACATTATAAATGTAGGTAATTTTTTTCAATATATTGTTTCCCTGATGGAGAGCAATTTTGAGTCTTTCTAGGTGATTCCTTTGTTAATATCTCTGCCTAAAGCCTTGTTACCTTTGCTCTGTGTCCTACTGTACATCATGGTTTCCATAGCAACGAGAAAGACAGAGGAGGGGGTGGCAACTGGCTCTTGAGAGAATGAAAATGCAATGGAAAGTTCCACCTGAAATAACAACATGCAAATCACTTCAGCATATGATAAACAACAAAGAAAGTGATGCTTTTTTGGGGAGACAGCTTATTTGGTTTTTGGAATGTGCTCAGTTTTCTGACAGCTTCTCTTTCTTGTGCTAGCTTTCTTGCCTTATTTTTTCTTTTTGTGAGACCAAAATAAAATCATTAAAAAACAAAAATTCAACCTGACATTGCATGTGATTCAATGGCAGATGTAGCAATTTGTGTTTCCAGAGATAGTTCTGGAGCAGAGCATTTATAAAGGCTTTTAATTCTGAAATGAATTTGACTCTTGATGAAGCTACCTTTAGTTGCTAGGATAGAGCTGAAGTGTGAGATATTCCTCTGCAGGGAGATTTCCCCAACCATTTTGCTATCAAGGACTTCTGCTATTATTTTTGCTTACATCTTTTGAGAAGATTTTTTTAATGTCCTCAAATAATTCAAAGTATTTAATATTGAACTATAAGGTCTTAGAGAAATAGAAGATGTCCTTTTTGGAATATTGAAAATTGCTTTCAAAATCGAGTTTCCCTAAAACAAAACCATTGCTCAACTACTGCCTTGAGATGGCCAGAATAGAGTGGACAATACAGATACTTAGTTTATAGTAACAGAAATTGTGGGGCTGTTTTAGGTATCCCTTCCTTGTACACCACAAAGCGCACTATAAACACTGCTTATATTTGTGGGAGTATGCAAAAATATGGAAATGATGTTTGTATAGACTTGGGGGAGATATCTGTCTCATTTCACCTGCAGGCCAGTGTGTTTATTGCTATTATTTGTCGATATTGCTTTTTGACACCTTTCCCTAGGTTTTCAAGCAATCAAGGACCATAGAGTACATGTTTAACCCCCTGGAAAGCTAGTGATTAAGCACTATAATGCCTCCTTTTATGCAGATACGTAACGCTACATGGTACCGGTCCCATGTCAGCTGAATGAATTCTCTCAAGCTATACCATATACCATTCTCTTCGAGGCTCTTCACACACACCTTCCCCTGAGATCATGCCTGCATAGGGGATCCCTGTTCATAAAGCCCAGTGCCTTCATTTCCAAGTTGTTCATTTATATTGTGCTCTAGTTCACTAAATAATGAAGTCAATAGCTAGAAGATCTCAAGGTGACGTCCTCAGGTCACCTGCTTCAGAATAACTTGTGCTGTTAAAAAAAGCAGCCCAAATCCAGACCTATGGATCCATTTCTGGGGGTGAGATGTATAATCTGAATTTTGAATAGGCTCCCCGTTATTTATATATATTTTTAATGCTCAATAAAGTTTTCCATGGAGGAAGATTCAGAGTAGGGGACTGTCCCTGGTGCTTAAAAAATCTGTCAAGTCCTCACATGCAGGAGCAGCCCTGATACCTACTCTTCTCTTGGTCCCTGTACCATTTGCCCCACCCCCTGCCAGCCCCTGAGCCTGACCCCATCATCTGCCTCCTCACCAGGCCCTAAACCCTTCAGCTTACTCCTTGCAATACTTTCCTCAGTTTTTTTTTTTTTTTTTTAAAGATTTTATTTATTTATTTGACAGAGAGAGAGATCACAGAGCAGGCAGAGAGAGAGGAGGAAGCAGACTCCCTGCTGAGCAGAGAGCCTGATGCGGGCCTTGATCCCAGGACCCTGAGATCATGACCTGAGCCGAAGGCAGAGGCTTAACCCACTGAGCCACCCAGGCGCCCTTTCCTCAGTTCTTTTGCAAAAACAGGTTAAGAATGATGTCATTTGCAAAATACGAATTAAGGATGTGTGGGTAAGTAGAGCTGAAGTGAGGCAGTTGGAGAGTTGTGTATTTTTGTCCCAAGAGATCTGCCCTTAAAGGATGATCTTGATTCCTCCTGGGGGGTGCAGGGTGAGGGATACCAGGGCGGCAACCATGGATATTCCAGCAGGCCTTATATGAAACCAATTCAATGTAGTGAGATGGTTAGTTACCGTGATAGGACTTGAGGGCAGCATGGTCATCTACTGATTTAGTTCCAGACTAAATGAATCCTAGCTTGCATTTTCTAAGAGGAAACCAAACTGTGGCTGAAGGAAAGTGACCCAGAAGTACTGACAGATGTGTGGAGAACTCTATTTGGGTCTTTTAAAGTATATATTCATTAATAATCCAGCAGTGGATAGTTTTGAGCTAACTTAGGAGAGTCTTTGATTCCAATTTAACCAACTGACATATCTGAGGTAACATGACAGGTGTAGAGGGAATAACAGTAGAGGCAAAAATGTCCCATTTGGTGCTGGGAGAAGATCTAAACTGAGGCCCATGTCTTAGAATCACAGGTGAGCTGCATCATCTCCAGAGTTCCTTATGGTTTAGGGATGTAGAAAAGTCACATGAGTTTAGGATATGGATGTACAGTAGCCATCTTTATTTCCTTCAGACTGGCCCTGGATTTCCTGGGCTTGGTGCCCAGCAGGACACTGACTGAATCACCAGGTTTGAGAAATCATAAAAGCTCTATCTTCACCGCTGTGAGTTCCTAATCATCCTGGGTCAATATTGAAATTACTCTGGAAAATTCAGGGTCTCTCCTAAGCATTGGATGGGGCTGCACTTTTCCCGGATAGCACAGGGAGTAGCAGGTTCTCTGCCGGACTATTTGGCATCTAACAGAGCTCACACCTTGTGGGAAGGGGAAACAGCAGGGAAATCTTTCCTGGGAGAGAGGGGTCGGTGAAGGCTCAGTATGTAGGACTGGTAACAGCCTGGTCTAGGGAGGAGCAGAGGTAATAGGAGGGCACTGGGCTTCTGCAAATGGGGGAGGGCATGTGGAAAATGTAAATAAAAATAAGGACACAAAATTATAGTAGTCGTCATCCTGTCATTTGCAAATAATTTATAACTTTCATAGCTGCGAGCTCTTGTGATCCTCCAAGAGCCCTCAAGATGGAGAGGTGGTCATTACCCGCATTTTTTCGGATGAAGGTAGTGAACCACAGAAAAGTTGTGATGTATTCAAGCCCAGCTAGGGCTAGGACAGGTCTTTAGTCCCTTCTTCCACTCTTCTATTTCTTTCATTCTACGCCACAGACTAATAGACTAAGAGTCACCCCATCTGACTCTGCCTATGTCATGATTTTGCTTAGGGTCAGCCTGAGTAGAGAGTAAGTGATCAATGATAGACGCATTGGGAGGAGACTGGACTTTTCCCTGAGGTTGACGTGTACTAAATGGATGCCCGTGACCAATGGTGTGTGTGTCTTTAGGCTAAACTGCATAATGGGTCTCTAATGTGGGTAAAAGAAGATCACCCAAGTCACTTTTAACTGATGTAGCTGAAACCAGATCTCTAGAGTGAAAAGACCGTGCATTAGCCTTGTGATTATAGATTTCCAGATGGCTGCAATTGGACCTCCGACTCTGCCCTTGGCCGGTGATATTGACCAATAAACTGCTTTATGTCAATCGATTCATGAGAGACGGTGCAAGTGAATGTTACATGTGGGTAATAGCCTTTATTTCGGGTCTTTTATAAAACCATTTAATGTACAACCTTTACTTAAGACTCTCAGAGGAGAAATGTTCCGAGAAGCCTGTTTAGAATGAAAGTTATCCACATGATACATTGTTATTGAGGGGTAATGTATACTAAAATTAAGCAAGGTGTACTTCTAAGAAGGAAAAAGGAGAAGGCACCTTTGAGTTGAGTGCTTTGAACAGTGCCTGTAACAAACAGCATTGCCTTTCCAAGTGTCCTCCGCACAGAGCCCCGTTAGCGCTGACACACAAAAAGGTATAAGGCAATCTTTTTTCTCAAAAAGCCGCAATTATTTTCCACTCTCCTCTATGTAAATGTAAATGTGCGTCTCTGAGAAGGTTATTCTCCCCTGCGAATTAAGGTAGTCTGTCTGAAAAGGAGAGATGAGCGGGCTACATGTAAATTACGACTTCCCCGGATGTTTCTTTGACATTCAATTTACAGAGATTGATCTGGTTGAGGCTGGTAATTGTGTCTCTTTCCATGTGGGCTGGATGCATATTTGCATGGAAGGGAAATGAATGCAAAGGCGTATTTGAGAGCGCCCTCAGTCCCTGGGAGCTAGCAGATGACCCCTTTCAGTGACTGTTTTTCAAGAGTTGCTAGGACTGGTCGGGGAGTAAATTATTTAAAAATCACTGGTGGAGTTTAGACTCTGAATTTAATTTCTTATTCGCGGTCAGACTGCAGGATACTACTGTGAAAAATAAAAGCCCTGGGAGAACAGGGCCGAGAGTGAAGTGGTGCTCTGAGGGCTCAGGGGTGAGACAATTGGCCCAGGGGCTGGGAAAGGCAGAGGGCGTCCCAGATATTTGTGTCTGTCACCTGGATCCTAGCGAGGTTGCAGAGATACAAGGGACTCTGTACCAGCCGGCTCCAGCCGCAGCAAGCGGCAGAATCAGGGGGCAACATGAGAAATCAAACACTGCTCTTAGGTTTCTCAGAACAATGGGGATGGAGGGATGGGGGGACAAAAATGCCCTGCCTCATCTCCATGTTCACTCCCCTGCTCTGAAGAATCACATAATTGATCTAAAATAGGACAAACGAAAGGTTTCAGTAAATGTGGTTCTTGATTTCATGCTTTATCATCTTGTGTAGTTTGCAGTCAGAAACTGCATGTGATGGAGTTTTCTGTGTATAAAAAGTAATGCTACTAAAATACTACAGTAACTCTGCCTACTCTTTTTAATTGTGTTCTTGAGTTAAGTTAGACATAGGTAAGCTCGTGCAGTAATATTCTCTTAAGTTCTCTTGTTTTATTTCTATTTAGAAAATGGGCAAAACATTGTTCATTGCACGAACAAAACAAATGCTCGTTTAATTGCTTACTGGGAGCCAGGCTCTTTTTTTAGTGCTTTACAAGGCTTGGCTTCTTGAATCCTCACAAGCCTATGAGATTGTGCCTTAGGTCGGTTCTCCAGGAATCCAACTTTGAGGCGGAGAGGTGTGTGCAGGAAGGTTATGGGGCAATGCCTTTGGGGTCCACGACTGTGGGAAGTGGGTCTACAGATCCCCGAGGGAGCTCTGGAGCCAGGAACACTTCACAGTTGTCCCCTTTGAGGCAAAGGCACAAGGTTTTAACATCCCCCATGCCCCTCAACTGGCAGTGGTGTGGCTCTGGGCAAGGCTAGCTCTCAGCAGTGGAAGAGCCATCAGCGGTCAGTGTTCCTAAGAGTTGGGGACGGATGCAGAAAACAGACTCCGGGAGTTAAACAACTTGCTCAAGGTCGTATATAGGAGAGACCCCACGCAGCCTGACACTCTGAACCATCATTTTGCCTCCGTCCTGCAAACCAGATAAGGAAACTCTTGATCAAATACGCTAATTCTGAAGTGAAGTAAATCCTCTGAAGAAAATGAAAGGGGGCATATTACTGTGAAGGTTGTAGAAGGATGGCACCCCTGCTTCCTGGCAACATTAGGTATTACACTGTGTGTGTGTGTGTGTGTGTGCAGAGACTGCTGCCCGAGCACACGGCCAGATGGCATTCTCCCGTTTCTCTCTTGGTGGCATGGGCTCCTCCCAGCCTGGCCAGGAGAACCCCTCTAGAGCACGCTGCTGCGCCAGACCTGTGGGCTTCAGTGGCTAGAGCAGCCTTGGAAGCCGGGGCGTCACACAGCAGAGCTGCCATGGGACTGGGTCTCTCAGTGACGTCATGCAGCAGAGAGCCGCTGGTGTGGAGCCCGCATGCTGGCCTTTTCGTTATGAGGGAACAATCAACTTATTCTTCTAAGCCCTGGAATTTTAGCGAGTCAGTATTCGGTACAGGAGCTTAATCTAATCTCAGGGGTATGGTGTAGAAATATACCTAAAATACTATAACATGGGAGGCCCTGGGTGGCTCAGTGGCCCGAGGGTCTGGCTCTTGATTTGGCTCAAGTCCTGATCTGGGAGTCTTGGGACTGAGTTTGCCTTGGGCTCTCCACGCTCAGCATGGAGCCTGCTGGAGAGTCTCTCTTTCCTTCTGCCTCTGCTCCTCCCCCTGCGTGTTCACGCTCGCAGTCTCTCTCCCTCTCTCTCAACAAATTAAATCTAAAAAAAAAAAAAAAAACTTTAGTATAAATAATATAATGTATGGATAGTTATTATTTGGGTGGTATGATGGTTACTTTTTTTTTTTTTTTTTGTCAGCTTGGCTGGGGGACAGTGTCCAGCTATTTGGTCAAGCATTATTCCGGATGTTTCTGTGAAGGTATTTTTTTGAATGGGATTGTCATTTAAACTGGTGGAAAATGAGTAAAGCAGAATACCTTTTATGATGTGGGTCGGCCTTATCCAATTAGTTGAATGCCTTCACAGAACAGAGAAGGAGCTCTCTCAAGCTGCAAGGAATTCTGCCCACTGTCTGCCTTACAGCATTTAATGCAAAATCTGTTCTTGGTTCCCCAACCCCGCAGACTGCCTTTGGACTCAAATGCAGCTCCTTCCTGAGTCTCCAGCTGCCAGCCTCCTCCATCAGATTTTGGACTCCTCAAGCCTCCGCAATCATTCCTTAGACTGTCTCTATATAGACAGAGCCTGCTCATTCTGTGTAGACAAGCCTCGCTGATACAAGTCGTCATGTCATTAGCATCGGAAGCACCAAATGAAGAGTCCCGGGTTCAGAGATGACAATTCCATTTTCAATGTGTCATTACAGAAATCTACTCTAGGAAGTTTGTTAATTGAGAAGAAGCATGATAGAAATACATGTATATATATATATATATGTATATATATATGTGTGTGTGTGTATGTATATATATATATATATATATATATATATATATATGACTGATGGTATGGATTTTATTCAAGATGTATGGTTGGCAGAAAAGATTTTTCTGTCCCCATTACCCTTGCCAGAATGAGACATTCTTAAGAATCGGTTAAGGCCCATAGCCCCAGGCCTAGAACACCACGGGGCCTCGTAGTGTGTTCCACAGGGAACTCCGCATCCTGATCCAGCCAGGGTTCCAGCAGCATCTCCGGCTACAGTCTGCTCTGTCTGCCCCCAAGTGACCCTCTCATATGAAATGTTTGCTCGTGATCTGGTGAGTCTGCGAACAGAGAAAAGGGATTCACCCAGCTTCCAGTGACAAGTTTTAATACTGGTTTTTGTTTGTTTGTTTAATCAATAATATAAAGCTGGCATGATTTAATAGGTGATATCTCACCTTTAATTTCCAAAGGCTGCCACTATTTACCAAAAGAGCTGACCCTTGTTGAATGACCAGTTTGACTTAGAGCAGTTCCCCAAGAGAGAAAGGAAGGCAATGGAGAGTAGCATGTGGGTGAACATGGATGGTGTCTTCAGAGGGCCTGGATTTATGTATTTATTTACTTGTTTAAATGGAGAAGGAAAGAGAGAGAGAGAGAGAGAGAGAGAGAGAGAGAGAGAGAGACAGAATCTTGAGCAGGCTTCCTGTCCAGTGTGGAGCCTGACCTGGGGCTTGATCTCACGACCCTGAGATCATGACTTGAGCCAAAATAAAGGGTTGGATACTCAACTGCCTGAGCTACCCAGGCACCCTGAAGACCTGGATTGAAATCCCCTATCTGCCACTGGCTGGTTGTGTGGCCTTGGGCAACACACTCTTCTTTCACAGTCTTTGGTGAAGTAGGAAGCAGTCACGAGGTGCTGTTGGGAAGATCACATGACTAGCGCCTCTGCCATGCTTAGCTCAGCGCCTCAGCGAGTGTCTGGAATGGGCGCCAACAATGTCACCATCGATAATGGGCAGCTGTGTCATGGAGGGCTGCAGACAGGGGAGGTTAATCTTTTAGGCGTGATTGCAAATGCACCCAATTTCGACAGCTACAGTTCTTAACTTGCCTTCCTACCAAAGAGAATGAACACTAAGAAAAGCATAGAGGTGTCCCCTGTTTTGGGAAAGCTCCTTCCCTGGGAAGTACAGTTGGCATCTGCGCATTAGGCCGCCTCAGCTTTGAAGGATGCCTGGGAGCACCTGGGCTTTCCCTCCGTTTATGTTGTGCATCATTAGGAAAATGTGGCCTAAGGTATCAGAGAAGCCTGAGAGGTGTTATTTTTGGGGTCTGGGATGCTCAAAACATTTTCCGTGTAAATTAATGGGAACTGCTTCCTTGCTTTATGCTCTTTCTGTTTATCAGTTTTCAGAGGAATGCTCTACTTTTGGGGAACAGGGGAAACCTGTTCTATCCTGTGCTGTTGAACCGTGAAGGCTCAAGTGTTGCCCACCCAGTGGTGTGGAGGGAGCCGGAATTTAATTCTTTGAATTACGCGGGACGATGTCTTCTGAACCATTTTGAGAGATGCTGCTCTGAGCCCTGGGACTTGAGCGCTCCGTGGTCAAGGAAGTGTGGGAAATACTGGTGAATTTGCCTGTCAGGGTTCCTGCACAGAACACCACAGGCAGGATGGCGTCCACAATGAACTCATTTTGTCACTGTTCTGGAAGTCGAAGATCCAAACGCTGGCAAGTTTGGTGTTTAGGGAGGCCTGTCTTCCTGGCTTGCAGATGGTTTCCCTCACGCTGTGCCCTCACCATGACCTTTCCTCGGGGTGCGGGCCCGCGTGTTATCTCTTCCTCTTCTTACAGGGACGCTAGTGCTCACGGATGAGGGCCTCACCCTCCTAACCCATTTAACCTTAATTACCTCCTCAATTCCCTATCTCCAAACACCCCCAAGGTTTCAGTAGAGGTTGGGCCTTAACATAGGAGTTTTGGGGGAGCACAATTCAGTCCACAACAACGAAGGAGTCTGAAATGTCAACTATGTTTCTTTGTTCTAGGACTTTATTATCCTCAAGAGACACCCCAAAAGGACCTGCAACGACACAGTGTTTCCCCAACTGATTATTCTAGGAGATCCCATTTGGATGTCTAAGCCATCCCTTAAGGATCTGGGAAGAACCATTCAGAATAAAGCATGGGGCTAATCTGTGTGTGCCCCCGTGTGCACTCAGGGGGAGCTGACACAGGCAGGACTGTTGACTTCTTTATTAAATATTCTAGTTTGTTCTCACCTTTTGCTAATTGGCTGTGGTGCCGGTTTTCATAACCATTCCAGCCACACCAGTGAGAGGGTTCCTTGCTTTGCAGCAGTGAGCTTGTTGAGCCCAGCATGCCTTCTGTCATACACGCTCCTGCGGTTGCTACTCAGGCTCTTTCACAGTTTCCCTGGAAAGCGGAGGGTGTATGACATCTAAGTATTAATAAGTGGCATGTCATTGTATTTAGAAAGCAGTTCCTCTTTCCCCCCCAAAATGGATATACTAAAGTATCATGCTCTGGTATGGACTTCTCTGTGATGCCATGTGCTCATTTGTATTCGTGCAGTGCTTCAAAACAAGTATCCTTGTCTGCAGATTTTTCTAATTAAATAGCTGGAAAAACCATCCACCATTATCTCATTTGAACTCTCTGTAATAGCTTATTTCCTCCTCTTCTTTTTAATGTATAAATAAAGCCTTCAGATTTTAATTTCTCTGAGATTCTCCTTTACTGGGAAATACTACCTTCCTGGACCTTCTTTTCCATCAGTTTCTTTAACATGAACATTTATTACCTTATCTTTCTGCAACGTGAAAAGGCACATTGCTGTGATTCCTCATTATTAAGGAATTATTGTAAATAAATACTGTGATTCACTGCTGTAAAACATTAAAGCATATAATTTTCTTCTCTGTGTTAAGCCTCATTATTTAACAAATGTGAAGCTTCACTATTACTTGGTGATTGTGTTTCGGAGCAACATTCTATCACAGGCAGGATAGTGTTGTAGGAAGGAGGCCTCCAGTGTCCTAATTTATTAGCTGTCAGACACTGGGAAGGGGATGGGGTGTGGACCTCATTTTTAAAATTTGTAAAATGAGGTTATCTTTTTTTTTTTCATTTGTATGATTGCAGGGATGATAAACCCATTCAAGCTAGAAAAAAAGTTTTTCTCTGAAAACATATTATCAGTTGGTCATGAATTGACTTACTGATTGATTAAAAAATCTTCATCATGCAATATAACCCATGCAGGCAGGCGTATCTAGACACATTAATCCATCTGGAGCTCACTGCTCTGAATTTTAGTCAACCATTCCTCTGCTTTGGGTGTTTCAATTGTTTTCAATTTTTATAACTACAAATAATGTTACAATGAACTTTTTTTGGTATTTAAATTCTCGTGAGTCCTTGATTATTTCTTCAGAGAAGACTCCCGGAAGTAAAATTAACTGGGTCAAAGTGTATATACTTAAAATGTTTATGCATATATTTAAAAATGCTTTCCTGATAAGTAATCCAATTTATATCCCTAACTAACAGCTTATGAGAACCACCACCTCTCCACACACCTACCAGTACTTAAAAGTAGTAGCGGGCTGTTATCTTAATTTGTATACCTGCGGATATCAGTACTTCGTACCTGGTTCGGCTAACCATTTTCTAATATTTCCATGAGCCTTTTCCATTTTCCTGAGCATTGTCTAATTGCACAAGCCTATCTTTTTATTAGATGTCACTGTTTTTCTTATTAATTTATAGCAATTCTTTACATATTAAAAATAATAAACCTACGTTATATTATTCGCAAATACATCTTCCAATTTGTCATTTGATATTCATTTTGTTTATACCATTTTTTGGTGGACAGTTATTTAAATTGAAATTTTATGTGAATAAATACAAATAGCTAGTAAATATGGGGGGGTGGAAATATGGACATTCACATATTTTTTTCTAATTGAAAATGATTCATAGATAAAACAAATATTAAGTCATACTTGCTTATTAAAGATTTCTTCCATTTTATTTATACTTAGGAAACTCTTCTATTTTTTTTCCTGGCATTATTTCTTAAAGAATTCAGTTCTTCCCCCTTAGTTTACTCCATAGAGTGCTATCATTACTAACTTTGTTCTCCTACTTGGTTGTGACCTAGCGCCTTGCCTTTCTGAGTTCCCCATGTCTGCTGGGAAAAAGCAATGTCAGGGATAGAAAGGGCAGAAGAAGAGTATGTGAGGTTGCATTCTGAGTGGTGGCCATGTGGTCATCCTGATACCGTGGGAGTGACAGGTCTTCAAACTAAGAGGCTCTCAGCAGACATGATTGGATACAGATTTAATGGGACAGATTCACTGAATCAATGAGAATATTTGAGCCCCCGTTGTGAATACATGCCAACCTCCTCCCCAAACACATCCCTCTCCCAGGGTTTAAATAGCACGTGTGCCTTTGTCAATACTGCTGCCCAAATAGATCAATAGTACCGTCGGGACATAGCATAGCACGCTGGACACCCCTCCCATCACCGCAGGCCCACAGCACAGAAGAGCAGGAGCTGAAGTGTGTGATGTAACCTACTACCTTCTATCAATGAAGGCTTGGCGGTTAGTCTTGACTTAAAAAGCAGGCAAACTTCTTAAGGGACCTGGCCACGTTGCTCACACCTTATTTCCTGCAGTGCCCAGAAAACTGCTCAGTGGCTAGCAGATGCTCAGGGAATCCCCTAGCAATGATCATTTTCTTTTCTTTTGCAAATTGCTGTTCTTAGTAATTTTGTATACAACAGGAGGATTTTTATTTATTCATTCCTTTAGTCTTCTAGGACTTCTATTTTTAACCAAATGCTTTTCTACATTTGGGGCTGAGAATAAGTATACTAAATACTACGTGAAATCTCAACTGAATACACACACTATTTTTCAAAGCCTGACTTTGGATTCTTGTCTTGGGTCACGATTACTTGTTATTTGGCATCATATTAAGCTAGGAGTTGTTCAGAAGCAGCTTCTCCCATCTCACTGCAGCCCTGGTTCTTAAATCGGTAAAGCAGCCTGTTGGAAAAGTATGCATCTTGCTGTCTTTTTCTGCTCCGGACTGGAAGTGGGTAGTCCAGCATCTAGGACAGGTTAGAACCAACGAGGCAACACAGCATGAATCAAGCAATTTGGTGAAGAGTAGGAAAATCACAGGGAGGTTCCTAGGGATGGGCAGTGGAGGTGGGGGGTGGGGGAGGGTGCTGCCCTGTAGACGCATCAGTAGGAGGTCTGAGGTGCACAGGTCAGGTGTTCCCGCTGCACAGTGTAATTGTTTGAAAAGCAGCTTTGACTAGGAAGTCACCAGTTGGCTCTGTGGGCTGCCCACATGAGAAAAGGCCAAGTAGAAAGTCACGTGCTAGAGCACGAGGCCCCACAGCAGCCCTCGGAGCTGCCGCTGCTTTTCCACATCCCGCGCAGCCATTTGCTTCTTTTACCCACTGGTTTTGGCTTCTCTGCGTTCAGCTTCACGGATATGTTTTCAGGAGTTTGCCGGAAAAAAAAATTTTTTTTTCAAATTTCTAAAAAACCGAGATAAGATACACATCACCGAAAATTTGCTATCTTGACTATTTGTAAGCGTAGGGTTAGGGGTCGCAAGCACGTTCCCGGTTTTGCCGTAATTTGGACCCTGTGTTTCTCCTGCAGATTTCCTGCCTTGGCCCAAGAGGCGGCTGGGGGCAAAGAGATCAGGACTCAGCACTGAAAGAATAAGCTTGAAATTTGTACATGCGTTTTGAAAATTCAGACTAACTTCATTGGGATTTTTATCTTTAAAGGGTATCATTGTTGTTGTTAGTGGTGGGAGTTATGCGTGAGACTGAAAATAAAACCTGGCTTTGTAATCCAATAGGACACTAAAGGTTTAGAACACTTCACTGGTGTGATAACCCAGATGGAAACGTCTCTGGGACCTCAAGAATCGGTGTTTTGTTGTCGCCCACCAGAGCTGGTTTTCCAGACTGGTGTTCATTCCGGTGTTGGGTTCAAATGGACGTTCTTCTAAGAAAAGGGTCTTCTAAAGGCAGAGAGTGAAAGAAAATACATTGTTGCTACATGCCCTCCCCGGTGCTCCTGGAGACCTGCCACCGGGTTTTAGCAAAGTCACATTTCTGTCCTGTGCTGTGGTTCATCCTGCAGATAATGGCACAGTTTCGTACATTACCTAGCGCTGAAAGGAGCAGCGAGATCTATAGGAGCAGCGTGATCTAGTCCCGCCATCTCACATGGCCCCCCTGCTTTGTTCTTAGGAAGCATCTCATGTACTGGGAGTTGTCCATACTTTGTGGATGGTGTGTGTGTGTGTGTGTGTGTGTGTGTGTGTGGTCATTGTGAATGTATGTTGTTGCTTCCACTAGTTTTTCACTGCTCACCTGGCAGGAAGTCTGCCTCACCCTGTGTGATTATTTGCTAAGTGAGAAATAAAAAGAAGAGCCAGCTAAGGCCTGGACGGAGTTGTATATTGTTTCAAGAAAATATCTCCGGAGGTGTCGGTTTCTAGCTCCTTATTCCCATTCTTACCAATTTTCTCTTTCATCTCTTCCTTCTTCCTTTCCTTCTCAGGCATAGAGAAAGTACTACTTACTCACTCATTATTGTCTTTCTAGGGTAAATATTCATCAGCTTTTTGATCACACCAATGCCACATGTTACCCTTCTCTTTGCAGGTGCATTTATTGATAAGATGTGGAGAGGGCTGCTGTAAGATTGCTCTGTTTATTATATTTGGTGTGGTGTAGCTAGGAAATAGAATTCTGGTTTTTCCATCTTTTTTTAATATTGTGGTTTGTGCTTCATAATATCCTGCACTTAAAGAACATGATTACTGCTAATTATCATTTAGAAAATTGTTTTTTGCTTGATTAGAGATTTTAGCTATGTGTACTCAAATCTAGTGGGTCTTCATTATGTGCCTTACTTTCTATTTTATACTGGCTTAAATATTAATATATGGAAATTTAGCTTCATCTGCCATACCTTTTGATGTCAGAAGCCTAATCAGTATAATTGGCTTAGATTGTTTTTTCTCCTGTTTGTATTTCATATTATCTAATGTCATTAGTGAGTTGACTGCTGAGTGGGTAATCTGCATTTCAGAACTGCTTCTTGAGCACATTATTACCATTGATTTTGATTATTTTAATTTCCATTCACCCTAGGCAGGCCCTCAAGCTGTGTCATATTATTCAAAGAACTGCTTTCTTCTATTCACTGAACAAATCTTTCTGTTTCTGAAAACCCATCAGCATTCTGATCAATCTTGATGTTTTTACTTGGTCTGGGGGCAACTTGATTTCGGTGGCATATGGGTGGGCGTAGGTGGCTCAGGACTGGCGTGTGCTGGTTCTGAATGGCGGTTAGCCTAGGAGACTCCAGCGCCCGGAGGGAAGCCGGGTGCCCCGTCTGGTCTGCTTTCGGAGACTCAGCTGGGTAACTGCGGGGTTTCTCCGAGCCTGGAGCCAGAGCTCCCTATATCCACGGGACTCGCGTGCAGCTTGCTGCCCGAACACAGCAGCCACACCTCTCCTCGTGTCCCTAAGGCTTGCAGGTTTATCTTTTGCCCTTGGAGAATGATGGCTGACCTCACTGAGGGATTGGAATCCAATTTCCTTTGTTTTTTTTGAGGGTATTCCAAAACTAACTGTAAAAAGAACTCCACATTCAGGTCGAAGTTTGGCTACGGTCAGCCACGGATGCTGCTTAGCCTGGGGCGTGTGCACTCTGTTCAGCGGCTGGGGGTTATTACATCCTTTGTAGTTGCACGGAACCTTGAAGGTCGAGGCTGCAGAAGAAATGACCCGCAGGGGTATTCTGCCTCTGGCTTTTTATAGACCAGAAAACAGAGGCCGGGAGAAGGAAATGACTGGCTGGAGGTCATGCGGCCCCTGAGCGCCAGATCCGAGCCCGAGATTCCGCTTTGCAGGGAGAGCCCATGCCCTTGACTTCTCGGCGGCCCCCTGTTATTGGAGAGCGAGCCTAGCAGCACATTGCACACACCTGTGACCGCCAGTCGGGACGGCTGCTTGGCAGCGATGTATGTACGCATGTAGCTCAACGTGGTTGTGGGGGCAGAGGCTTTTATAAGGGGGAGTGGGAATACACAAGGAACGGGATTAAAAGCATGTGTGTAATGTGTCTACACACGTGTACATGTGAGAGGTCTAGTAGAGTGATTCTGCCTGGAAGTGACCCAAGTCAGCTTGGATTAAAAAAGAGTCCCTCTCTCCTTTCTCCTATCGGGGAAGCTCCTTGCTAGTGTAGTGTGGGGGAAACACAGGAGCCTGGTGCTATAAGTTCTGTCCTTGGAAGGCACTACCTGAGTGGGACTCCACCCCCCTTCGCCTCTGTCTAGTTTGACCTGAGCAGGTGGAAGCAGGCATGCTTCCTTTGGGAGACTGGAGCCCAGGATGGCCGGGACTTCCCTCTGTTTGAAGTTCTTACAGTAATTAGTTAGGACATACCAAACTATAATTTGTAATGCATTTAATTATTGTAGGAATTCTTAATTAGCTAAAGGGTTTTTCAGTCTTTTCACCAATAAGCCCAGAGGTCGAGTATTTTAGACTATGTGACATTAGTACCCATGGCTGACAGTCCTTTTAGCAGTTGGTTGATGCGTTAATTTGGCCTCATCAAAGGAGGCAAATAAAATTGATCAAGGCAATATTTAGATCAATCCTATTTTATTTATTTATCAGTTTAATTTTATTCTAGACATACATGTCTAGAATGAGACTCTTAATCCTAAATAGTCATTGCCTGCTGTTTCCTCCTTGGGACAGGCCCTCCTTTTTTTAATTTGTTGCTTTCCGATGTAGGGCTGTCAGCTAACGTCCTCCCTTCTCAATCCTATGCGAGAACCTGGTCTTTGCTGCACAAGACTGCGCCTCTGTCCGGCCCCTTTTCCCTCCAGTTACAAGCACCAGGCAAGGGGGTTCCTTGGCCCTGAGGAAAGCTCGCACCAGCCAGGACATTTGGAGACTGAATTTTTGTCTGAGTTGCCAGGGAACTTTCACACTGAATGGACCTGGATACTTAGATGAATTTACTTAATGAAAGGGATAAAAGAATGGACAAGGCCAGTGACTTCTAGACTCTTGGCTTTCACAGACCATTAACATTTCTACAATGATCTTAAAGACTGACAAGGAATTTATTTATTTTTGCTAAGTAAGGCTATTAAAGAAGTAATAGGGTATTGCCCACTCTGACACTGTGTGTGTGCGTGTGTGTGAGAGAGAGAGAGAGAGAAAGAGAGAAAGAAAATGAAAGAGAGTAACAGTAGAGGACAGTCCTTGAATTCAATTAAAAACACTCTAAGAAAAACTTACTGTGGTATTTATTGTTTTCATTTTACTGAAGATGGTAAACCTGGCATTTAACAGCTACTGAGCCAAGTGATGGTTTAGAGCCCCTTTCAGATATCACGCTGACCTATGTTCCACATATACCACTGTGATCCCAAGGTCTTTTCATCTTTATTCATTTTTCCCCTTCACAGTAACTCTTTCCTTGCTTTCGATTAGCTTTCTTCCCCCGCTGCCCCTCCCCAGCTTGCTCCCACCTGCTCCTCCTCCCCTCCCATTCTCCAGGGCGTGCCGGGGACTCTCTCAGGGGTGCAAAGGTTCAGTGTCACCACTCTGGGGTACCCCTTCCAAGGGGTTGTTTTCTGTTTTGAATGGGGTGGTGTTCCCAAACTGAAGAGAATGCCATCATACAAAACACTCATGCCATCGATTAAAATGTAAAACACCGTTTTTTGGCTCATAGCCAGCCGTTCACGGATACTTCATGGCTGTAATCTCACCAGCTAGCTGTGTGCCTACCAAGTAGTTCTGTATTCTGAATATTTTTCTAATTAGTTAGTCGCTGTGGTAGGGGACTAAATGAAAAAAAAAAAAGGACCTTTCTTAAATCTAGCTATCTGATGTTGTTTGCTTCCCTTCAATCTGCTGGGCCTATTACTCTGTCATAGAAAGAGATTAATGGGCTGAAATTTTCACCAGGGCTTGTTTTTCCATGAGTTTTGCTGATCTTACTGCTTTTGTTTGGGCCAGAATTTACAGTAACTGCAGGTCTGATTGTTTTTCAATATTTGGATTTCTACTTTCAGTTAAATATTTCCCAAGTATGCAAGAGTGGAGGGCAATTAAAACTTTTTAAAATAAATTTTACAAATAAGCCTGTTTTTGATACCCATAAAATCAGCTGGTTTGACTTTTCAATTGTAATCAGGTTAATGTTTTTCACTGAAAAGGACTTCTGGGGAACTATTTTATCAGTTAATTTGAAACAAAACACTTTAACGGATTATAATTTTGTATTCTAATTATCAGGAAAGAAAGCACAGCAGCTGGATAGTGGCATTTCAGTTCACTGAGGGTTTGAATTCAAGGACTAGATAATACCTTTTGATTAACAAAAGACAATACGGCACACATTCCCTAAAACTTCAGATGGCTGCTTCTTTTGTTCGGTCTGTAAAAAATGCAATAAAGCCTTGGTTTTTATCAGGTTCCACTATTTAGTAAAGCATCTTGGCAGACTTTTTCGTCAGAGATGGTTTTGCTATCGATAGGGTATTTCAGATCTTCTGTGGTAGAAAAGAGAGTTCAAACATTCAGAAGCTTCTAAGTTCTTCACGTAAAAACACTATGGTCCATAGGGTCCAAGAGTTAAAATACCAGCCAACTGCTGGTGATGCCAAGATGCCGGCTTTGCAGATGTAGAGCTGAGCAGCCGACTTTCAGGACAGCATGGTGTCTTTTAAGCTGAAGTAGGTTCTGTGTTTAAAGCATCGGATATGCATGAAGGTCACCTAGTGAGCTTTGGACTCTTGAATGGCTCCACCCTACTCAGTGGTGTTATTGTAGACAGAGCCTTGAATCTGAACAGAGGACCCCTGCACTCTGGTCCTGACAAGCCCCTCTCGAGCTGCTGCCTAAGTCATGGTCTTCTCATCTGAGAATGGCCATGCTTCATTCAGAGCGTTGCTGCGGAGATGACAAGACATCATGCGGAGAAAAATATTTTATAGAGTGCGCAGCTCTTTCAGGAATTTACCAAAGTCACTGAAGGGACTCCGCCACAGGATAACTATAAACCTAGAGTTATAGAGGCTTGACGGTCATCATTTCAACCTCCAAGTGTGGGCTGATATCCCCTTAAGGAACTAGAGGGACTTATTCTTTAGTAAGAAACTCAATATTAAAGGCAAGTGAGACTTCTGCCTGAACATGTCATCAACGGGTTGGAGGTGGAGGGGAGACAATTCTGCCCTGATGGCATCGAGCCCTGACAGAATGGGAGGCATGTGGAGACCCATGCTTCATTCTTGGCATAAAGAGCCAGCCCATGGGGCTCCTTGGCAGGAATGAACTGTAGCATCTCTTGGGAGTAGAGAGTGTATTTAAATGGAGTTCTTTCCCTTCTTTCGGTTTCCTGTCACTAAGGATGAGTAAACCCAGCAGTGCTCTATGTTTTCAAAAAGTCTGACTTTGGGCAGCTGGGTATCATAAGATACAACACCAACGTCAATCTTTCATCTCTCACAAAGAAATTTGGATTTGGGGATGGTTAGGATAGGATCGCCATTCCAAATCTGTGATGCTTATGGAATGGTTTGGGCAACACAAAGTAAGTCCTCACTGTCTTACTTGCATTGGACTTGGAAGCAATCATTTTGGTAAAACCCCCAAAAGGATTTTCCAGAAAACACATGCTTTTTTTTAGAAAATGTTATTCTCCATTCCTAGGTCCTGCATACAGTTGTGAGAGCCATGGAAAAACAGTTTCCGTGGCCCCTCTCTTTGGTTTTTCTTTTTGCCAAGTACGACACACAGGTAGAGTACAAAGAGAAATGGTAATTCCCCAATATTTCTTCCCTTCTCATTGGCTGGTAACCCATCTATGTCTATCTCGGGCTGTGTGCAGTACTTCCGTAATACTGATTTAAGGGGAAATTAATGTCATCTGTTAATGACAAGATAATGGTGTTATTTTGCCCTGATCACAAGGTCCTCTTCTATTCCTGACGGTTTGTTCTGAGATAACAGCAGAGGTGGGAACTGGAGTTACAAGAGTTAGAGCTTGGGGGTGGGTTGGGTGGGGGATTTCATGACTGTCCAGTCAAATCCCCTTATTATCAAAGGGTTTGAAATATTAAATGAACAAATATAAACCTAGGCATATGGCAGACATACAAGAAATGTTTTTGAATTAACGCATCAATTATCTTCAAGACTCAGCTCTTTTTATGCCTAAAGAATTCTAAGTGTTAAATTGAATTGAATATCCAGACAAGAAGTGCAGCTGTCCTTTGTCTACAGAACCGAGCTGCATTTCCTTGAATCGTGAATGAATTCTGTACTTCGTTGTCAGTTAATCCAATCTTGTAACAGTAAATATTGTATTTTAATGAGTATTTGATTGGAGGGTGGGAAATGGATCCCAAATCACTAGATTTTGGTCATAATTTATGAACTTGTTTATTTAAGAAGCTGCACTCTTCACATTTTTTACATTCACCTTTGTATTTTGAGATAATTATAGATTCACATGCAGTTATAAGAAATAATTCAAAGATCCCCCACATAGCCTTGAACCAAGGTTAACATCTTGGAAAACTATAGTACAATATCATACTGGCAAACACAGTAAGTGATAAAACACCTTTTTTTTTTTTAAAAGATTTTATTTATTTGACAGAGAGAAACACAGCCAGAGAGGGAACACAAGCAGGGGGAGTGAGAGAGGGAGAAGCAGGCTTCCCACTGAGCAGGGAGCCTGACGTGGGACTCGATCCCGGGTCTCTGGGATCATGACCTGAGCTGAAGGCAGTTGTTCAACCAACTGAGCCACCCAGGTGCCCCGTGATAGAACATTTTTATAAAATTGAGGTATAATTGATATATAACATTATATTAGTTTCAGGTATACAACATAATGATTCGTTATTTGCATACAGTGGAGAATGGTCACCACCTAAAGTCTAGTTGGCTTTCATCACCAAGCATGGTTGTCAAATTTCTTTTCTTGTGATGAGGACTTTTAACATTTACCTTCTTATCAGCATTCAAATACACAATGCAGTATTAATAACTATTGTTCACCATGCTGTACATCACATTCCCAGGACTTATTTATTTTCTAAATGGAAGTTTGTACCTCTTGCCTCCCTTCACCCATTTCGCCAACCATCCACCCCACACCTCTGACAACCACAAGTCTGTTCTCTGTATCTATGAGAGCGGACTTTCGCCTTGGTTTTAAGGTTCCACATATAAGTGAAATCATATAAGATTTGTCTTTCTCTGGCTGACTTATTTCATTTAGCAGAATGCCCTCCAGGTCCATCCATGTTGTGCATAATGGCACCATTTATTCTTTCTATGGATGAATAGTATTCCATGGCATATATATACTACATCTTTTTTATCCATTTATCCATCGATGGACACTTAGGTCATATACATGTCTTGGCTATTGCAAATAATGTCACAATGAACATGGGAGATCAGGTATCTTTTTAAATTCGAGTTTTCATTTTCTTTGGATAAACACCTGAAGCGGAATCTCTAGATCATATGGTACTTCTATTTTTAATTTTGAGGAACCTCCATACTGTTTGACATAGCGGCTGCACCAATGTACTTTTTCAGGAACAGTGCACAAGGGTGCCTTGTCTCTAAATCCTCACCAACACTTGTTTTTTCTTGTCTTTTCCATAATAGCTATTCTAAGAGTTGAGAAGTGTTAGCTCATTGCGGTTTTGATTTGCATTTCCCTGATGAGTGGGTGATACTGAGCATTTTCTCTCGTACCTATTGGTCATCTGTATGTCTTTTTTTGGAAAACGTCCCTTCAGAGTCTCTGCCCCTTTTTTTAAACTGGATTGCCCTGTATCAGATAGAAGACTTACAAATATTTTATCCCATTTGCTACATTGCCTTTTCATTGTACTGATGGTTTTCTTTGCTATGCAGAAGCTGTTTAATTTGATGTAGTCCCACTTGTTTATTTTGGGTTTTATTGCCTTTGTAGTGAGACCCCAAAAGTCACCTAGTGTTAGGTCAAGGCTCACTGCCCATGTTTTCTTCTAGGCATTTTATGGTTTCAGGTCTTTCAAGTCTTTAAACCCGCTTACACCATACATAAAAATTAACTCAAGGGGTTAGTTTCAAGATAGTAAACATTTCTTTCTTTTTTTTTAAATTAAGATTTTATTAATTTATTTGAGAGAGAGACAGAGAGAATGAGGGAGGAGAGGTTAGAGGGAGAAGCAGACTCCCCGCCCAGTAAGGAGCCTGGTTTGGGGACTCTGGGATCATGACCTGAGCCGAAGACAGTGGCTTAACCAACTGAGCCCCCAGGCGCCTGGTAGTGATCATTTCTAACACCACAAAGATCCTCAAGCTGCCCTTTTGGGGCTACTTCCACTTCTGTCCTATCCTCACCCTTTCCTTAACACTTAATGACCACTAATCTGACATCCATTTCCATAATTTTTTCACCCCAAGAATGTTATAAAAATGGAATCATAGAGTATTTAACATTTGGGGATTTTTTTTCCCCCATTCAGCATAATTCTGCAGAGACTCATTCAGGTTGCTGTATGTATCAACAGTTCATCCTTAGGGCGCCTGAGTGGTTCCGTCCATTGAGCATCTGACTCTTGCTTTTGGCTCAAGTCATGATCTCGGGGCTGTGAGGTTCAGCCCCCTGTTGAACTCCACACTAAACAGATTCTGCTTCTCTCCCTCTCCTTCTGCCCTTGCCCACTCACTCTCTCAAATAAATAAATGAATAAACCTTTAAAAAAATAATTCATTCCCTTTTTGTTAGCAAGTAATATTCCATATTGTGGATACAACATAATTTGAAGGATATTTTTAGCCCCCAGGGTCTAAATTTTAGTTTATGCTGGTATTTTCTATCTCTTTAATGAGTCTTTCTCTTTCTTTGTTGAGACTTGCTTTTCATTTGTTTCAAGCACGTTTGTAATTGCTTACCGAAGCATTTTAGGATGGTTGCTTTAAAAGTCTTTGTCGGTTCAAACAACCCTCATCTCATCTCAGTGTTGGTATCTGTAGATAGTTTTGTTGTTGTTGTTGTTTTTTTAAGTGATCTCTACACCCAACATGGGGCTTGAACTCACAACTCAGAGATCAAGAGTCACATGCTCTTCTGACTGAGCCAGGCTTCCTGGATCTTGGTCTGATGAGTGATTTTTGATTGAAACATGGACGTCTTGGATACTGGGTCATCAGATTCTGAATCTTGTGTAAACCTTCTGCTTTAGCTGGTTTCCTATCACCACTCCAGCAGGGAGAGAGGAGGAAGCAACTCATTATTAGCCTCTAGAAGTCCTGGTCCTCCACTATGTCTCTTTTAACAAGCAAGGGCTCCCTCCTTGAGTGCTGGGCAGGCCTGGGAGCTGTGCCATCCTGCCTTCACGGATAGGCTCCCTGGCTGGTGGGGTAAGGGAGATGTCCTGTTACTCCCCCCACATGACGTGCACTGCAGTATGAGAGGAGAAATTGTCTTCTTACTGCTAACGACAGTGGTAACGATGAACTTCCTGCCTTTCAACTCGGTCCCCTTGCTATCACTCTAGCAGGGGAGGGACGAAGGCCTCATTATTGCTGGGTGGGGGTGGAAGTCAGGCTCTCCATGTGGTCTGTCTGGGAGTGAGGAGGGACTTGTTATCATTCAGCAGGGATGAAAGTCCTGGCTTCCTGCTTGGCACCTCATTACACCCTCCAGAAGGTCAAAGTCGAGGCTTACCTTAGCCTTTGTTGGTGTGGGTAGGGGAGGGCCATATATTTTTTCTGGTGTTTGGTTGCATTACGGTCTCAAAGTTTTCTGTCTTAGTAGGTTACTCCTTTCCTGGCCCTTTGGCTAAAAGGTACAGGCTCTGATGTTGTTGTTTTTGGCCTGTGCTTCTTTGGGTGACTAGTTTCTTTAGCTCCCAGTCTGGGTTATAGGAGGCAAACAGACAGCCTAGGGAAACTATTGCCATTTTGTGCCCTGGGTTCTCCAGCCCCTAATGGTTTCCCTTTCTCCTTACATTTCAAAGTCTTACATGTTTACTTTATATACAATGTCTAGGCTTTTTTTTTTTTTTGCTTTCTTTCTTTCTTGCTATAGTCAGTGGGGAAAAATAAGGAAAAGTAAGTCTGGGCCACCTTCCCATGTTTTTTGTTTTAAACAAAAGGGAAAGAAATGAAATTGAGGTCAGAGAATAAAAGTTGTGGGTTTTTGTTGTTGTTGTTGTTGTTGTTTGTT